>JAZHYW010007307.1:0-42007 GCA_037355805.1 Ixodes ricinus | reverse complement strand
ATTTCTGGCGCCCATAATGGGGTCGAAAGTAAAATTTGTTAAATGAATATTTAGACAGCGGACAATTCGGTCTATATGCAAGCGAATCCTTATGTTTTCGATTTGGGTGATTCCCTGAGTGCCATACGATCGCTAATCTATCATCTTTCTCATACACCGTGCAATAGTGATTACAAATGGATAGGATGACTGCTGCAACTTCGTTTGATTTGGGGTTTGGCAGCAGTACGTAACCATTTTGTGGCTTGTTCAGGCATGTTTAAGATACCAAGTTTTGATGATTTTAATCATATCGACTTTCTCATCAAATCAACGCCTAAAAGTTTGCCTGCATCACAAAAGATAGATAATTCCGTCTATATATTTTTTTCTGTGTAATCACATCTTTTTGAATATTTGTACCCGACAGCACTGCTAGAGCGTAATTTTATTCCATTTCGCAGTCCCCTGTTAGAATTTATTTTCCAAAAGAAAATACCTCACCGTTCCACTGTTACGTCGTACACGAAGATTCGATTTTGTTGATATGCATCAGAAATGGTAAAAAAATTCCATTGCTCGTAAATAACTACCATACGCCGTTGAGCTCCTTTCAACATAATGGTTTTGTATTACATTACATGTGTGATGTGTGATTTCCGGGACAACTCGATCACCTTAGTTGGCGTATATTTTACTATTTCCCTGTCATAGCTGAGCGCTTATGGATGAAATGTCCTTGTCTCTTGGCTTGCTTATCGGGTTCAGAGAACGATACCTGCAATCCCACGCTAAAAAGGTGTACACTAAAAGTATACTAATTTTTCAGTTAAAAAGAAAAACATTTGGCAGAACATACTTAGTGTGTAATTTTAGTTCACAAATAGTACAAGGTGTCCCCAAATACATTTTGGGGACACCTTGTACTTACGCATAAAATACCGCAAAAATAAACAAAAACACCGAACGCCCATTCCACGTCCTCCAAATATATCGCAAGTGGTACGAACCAGATGCCAGTTTCGGAACAAACTGTTATCGTGTTCAAAGGCTATAAGTGATTTTCTAAACTTTTAATTGGGAAAATGGCGGCCTGTGGAGCCCTTGAATACATCTAGTTGAATGGCTCCAGTTAACTAGAACGCGTCCCGTTTTCCCATTGAACCTTTCTGAAAATCACGTATAACTTTTGAATGAGATAACGCTTCAAGGGTCGACACGCGGACCACAGCACTACATTCGATGTACACTATGCAACTATATTTAAAGATTAGCTTAGATATTAAAAGCATGCTAAATATACTGCAAGTAGTTTCTTTTGTTTCGGGAAAGTAATAAATTAATATATTCTTTTTTTCGTAATGCTTTTTGACAAGGGATATTGTACGCGACAAGCCTCTGTTGCAGGTATACATCATACTAAAACAAAAAGCTTAACATTGTATGGGATTTTCAGTAAATCACGTGTTTTGGGGCTTGGTTAATCGCCGTTGATTCTAATGCTCGAGTCTCCATGTGTGCCATGGGAACTTTAACGCGGACACTTTGTTATAGTAAGAACACGAAAGTAACTACGTTCTCCGAAACCCGTAATCTTAGGGTTTATAGCCGAGTTGATTTGTCGCTATTTTCCCGCAGACTCGAACAATGTTAAAGCGCTGGAAGCGGTACGAGCACGAGGCTCGCTGGCATCCGTAGCGATTTGTCTTCGAAGCGGACCCACACACACAGACACACACACTTAAGGGCTTTACCTTAGCGCCCGATTCCCATTTTTCATGCATGCATCACGAGGCAGAACATACTTCACCGCCGCGAGGGCGTGCGGCGGCCGGCAAACGGAACCACTAACCCTAAACGATTCCCCCTTTTGCCCCCCTCCCCTTTTTCCCAACGTCGAACGAACGCTTAAGTCCGCGGCAAACTTCCAACAGCGAGTCCCAGGGTATGAAAAATGGGAGGATTAAGCGGGTCGCCCAGTGGTCCCCATCCGTCCATCTGTTGTCGACACCGCTTGCCCTAATTAAATCAATATACCCTGGAGTGAACGAGAGAGATAGAGAGAGAGAAAGAGAAAGAGAGGGGAAAAGGGAGATAGCGGGATGAAGAAAGTGGTTCTTTCGTATAGGACAGCGCTTTGTTTACAACCAAATATGCGTTTGCTTGTTCACACCAGGTGTGGGTTTGTACATTTTTAGACGGGATGACAAAGACTTGGCGAGTCTCTATACAGGCTATTCGCGAAACTTCGGCCACCATGGAAGGGGAGAGAAATACTTCTGGTTCTCCCGTTTGCTTTGCATTTGAAAGGGTGCGCGACGACCTTTTTGGTTTGCTAAAGAACAATTGCGTCCTATGCTCCAGAAAGGCCTCTGTGTCGTGCTTTTTGAGTGGCCAATGCTGACTGGCGCGAACCAACGGTCACAAGTGAAGTTCATTCGATTTTGTTTCAAAACGAGGGACTCCACTGACACTGGCGAGCTTGGCTGATCGCATGGACGGCGGCATTAGCAGACGGTGCTCGCCTTCCTCGATGTTCTGTCGACAGGTGGAGCAACGTGAGAAACGCGGGAAGGCGGCACGTCGGCCGAACCTTCTCCATGCAACGGTAGGTGCCAACCGGGCCATGACGGCTCGTAGAAATGCAAGGTGATAGGACCTCCCGGAAAGAGACCTTCAATACCAAAGCAAGCGAGGCAAAGCATTAGAAAATTGAGCATTAGAGCGACTCGCATCTCACTGCAGGAAACGTAATAACATCTTTCGGAAGATCGTCCGCTACAACCAAGACCCGGCTCGGACACCCCTGCGCAGAAGCGCGGCGGGTATCTTCTGCGCTTAGGGAGGTAGGTGCCCATCGCCGATGTTTTGCCGTTCATGAAGTAGTTCAACGCGTTTAAAGACTCGTTCCCAGGTATACGGGCCAGGCGACTCCAAATGGTAGTCGTGAAGATGCGCCCACGACACTTTCGGCAGATTTGTCATTTCTTTGAGGAACAAGTGCTCATTCTTCTCGTCGACGGAGTCAGGAAGGCCTGTCAAGTCAGTATATAAGTAAATTTCTGGAAGTACTGAAGTTGATTCCCGGCGGTGAGGCTTTTAAAGCGCGGACTACTTACTGCGGGTACTCACCAACAAGCAAAAACAATGGCCAACCGGAAATTCGGCCATGCATGTTTTTGTTAATCGTTGTGGGCAGACGCCCGCTTGTTTGTAAACAGCGAGCTGTGTATGCTCCCAGGTAAGAGTGCCGTGAGAGTTATACGCGCTAGCCGGACCAATCAGCCGCCTTCTTTTCGTCACCCGACCCCACTCTCTCTCTTCTGGGATATATATGGGTGGGAGTGTATCCACATGGCGAAAGACAGCGCAGTGGGCACGTAGCTTCCACTGCACTGTCAGCGTATGGGTAAACGGAGTAGAGGAAACGAGAAAATACCATGAGACGAGAGAGGAAAAGGAAGAATGAAAGAGGGAGTGATTAAGCGAGAGAAACAAACTTTTTCTAGTTAAATCTCGACGAAAGCGATGGCGTGAGCCATAACAAACACAACGAGGAGGGGGTATGCAGTTGGGAGCAGGGAGAACTACGACGAAAGTGCTACACCACGGAGGGGGCCTTGATTAATGGTGTATGCAAGAACCTGAGATTCGGGGGGTGAGGAGGGGGAGGGGAGGATCGAACAAGTAAGGGGGAGACGAGAAGCAGGAAAGGGGCCTTACTAGCACTTCCGGTAACGAGATACCGACAGCCGGTGTTGGGGTCACGTGCTTCGTAGGCGGAGAGTGATACATTGTCGAATGAATTGTCGCTCATTCCCGGAGCGTAGGGGGCACAGCAGGATTTCGACCGACGGAAAAACCTGGAAGTTCCTTGAAAGAGGAAGAGAGAAACTGGGATACTCTGCTAGGCACTGCTGCATTCGTCTGACTGCGCGGTTCTCGGCAAAATATATTTACGTGAAAGTTGCGATACCACAGATAGATAAATGTTGCTCCAAATGGCTTCATGAAGCGTCCTGCACTTTGAAAATTATGTTAAATCCTTTGTTTTACGGCCATAATGATAATGCGAGGTATCCACAATTAGGTGAAAGAGGACGCTTAGAGAAACATAGAATTGTCAGCGACATTTGTCTCCAAGCTTATAACACATGGAACGCATTAAGGAGAGCGACCTTCTGAATTTGTAATGAAGGCATTGAATAGCTATTCTGTAGGGCATAAAGAAGAACTCGTTGTTTATTAATTGCCATCACCCTTCTCTACAACATTTCCGCACACTACTGAGAGTATCTGCATTCGGAAACCGGATGTACGGCATGCAACCTGGCTGGTGAACGTCAAAAGTTACCCGTCTTGTGCAGAGGTACTGGATCGGGTGCTGGTGGGCCAGCGCCATGTATTGATTCAATAATGAGTATGTTCTTGTGTATTTTGTTTTCCTTGTTATTATGGTAATCAAACCAGTTGTGCTGACATGCCATGCCATGGGGCATGGGACAGATTTATGTGTAAAGGATTAAGTGGTGTGAGTTGAGCGGGTTGGTACATGGTCAGAGAAGGTGGGAAAACAGCTTGAACAAAACAAACAAAAATCTTATAAACATGTAATGGTCGAGAGGCTGAAGATGAAGACAAGAAAGGGGTTGAAGAACGTGAAGATAGTAAAAAAATGGTTGATATTCAGGTATGTGCATGTCCTGTCTCTGTGTAAGTGTTTTTTTGTTCAAGCTGTTTTCCCACTTTCTGTGTAAAGGAGGTAGCATTAGAAAACATCCCATAGTTTAAAACACGAGTTTTGAGAATACTGTTTATTAATGCTCTTTTTATAATACAAAATAGGTAAGACCAGTGAAAGTGTATGGAATGTATCGTTTGGGAGCCGCATACATTATGTTGCATTTCAAAACTTGAAGACGTTCAAAGATCAGCAATGCGCTTTGCTGTTGACATGTGACTCTTTTTATGTGTCACCTACTCAACTTTGCATTGACGCGGGTCTGGAAATATTGCAGGAACGAAGGAGAATTAATCGTATCTAAATTTCTTTATCAAATTAGTAAATGACAAGCATAAAATAAAGATAATTATATTAATTTTTTTTGTCCTAGGTCCACTTGTGCCTTTTCCAAACTTCATTTCTAGTGAACCCACACAGAGCTGCCTACTTTAGGTCGGCTTCATCGACAGCAGACCCGGCTTGCTATCTTCGTTTCAGCTTGGGTCCAGACGTAGCCGATGCTACAAGCACGAGCGTGTGGCCCTGAACAGTGCCTGTACTGCACGAGGGCGCGTGCTTGGCAGGGACGCTGGAGGCCCGGAGCTCGCGCTTGTAGCATCGGCTGCGTCTGGACCCAAGCTGAAACGAAGTATAGAACAGCGTCTCAGCTGAGACTGGGTGAAAGAAAACGCCGCAAAAGCTGCGGCGCGCGTGCTTCTTGAGACGCTTTTTGAGTCCCCACTCGGCTCGTGCGTTGCAGCTTTGCCAGTGCTTTCTTTCCCCGCAGTCTCAAATGAGACGCTGTTTCAAGTAAGCGGGCCCAAATCTTGTAGCGTCTGACAACGGGCGGGACGCTCACATGCGGTGACGCCAAAACGGACGCGTCTCACGCTTTGCGTCGTGTCTCGTCCACCTTGAGCTTGTTTGCACCTTGGTGCGGGTCGTGGATACACCAATGATGACGTCATGGCGAGGCCTCATCTTCCAGGCGGTAGTGTAGTGATACCAACGAGGTAGAAGGGCTTAGAGCGATAAACTGGTGTCCCGTTCATCAGGCATAAGCGACCCCCTTGGCTGCCGCCATGTTGTACAATTTTGACCTCTAGAGACTAGACACGTGTTAATCTATACATTATACAGTCCGAGCGAGAGCTGCGGCACGTCTTGGCGAAGTCGTTGGGAATCGGCATCGCGTTCACTTACCCTGGAGTTCTTCAACAAAAGCGTTCGGAACAAAATATACACTTATTCGGTTCCAAACGCCTTAGCTCCATTCCATTTCGTTCCAAACGCTTTTGTCTTTTTGTTTCTTTGTTCCGGAGTGTGTAAAATAGTGTCCCCCGGCACGAGCACTTGGCATTGACAGTGTTACGACGGCATGTTCTCTGCTCTTTTTTTTTTCTTTAAGTTTAAAGCGGGTTGTTAACGCAGTAGCGTAGCTCAGCGGTAACGCTTTGCAGCGGGCACAAGTTCGCTTCCCGCGGTCGGCGAGCGATCTTTTCTAACGACTTTGCAAGATCGACAACGGAAGCCCTACATCGCTAACTTACGGCATCAACAAGAACTACTATTACAACATCTAGAACTGCAACATCAACGAGGGACGTTATATTCAGTGGTGTGACCAGCTCATAACAGCTATCGCTGTAAAACAGAACACAGAACTTGGCTCAAAATGCAACTACCTTTTGAAAAAAAAAACAAGGTAAACTACAGAAATTACAAAGAGTAGAGAGAGAGTGAGAGAGAAGAGAAAATCAAATACCGGACCAGGACCTCTAAAAAAAATAAAAAAGCAACAGGCGAAAACGAAAAAAACAGGGAACGGAGTTTTTTTTATTTCTTTTTCAAATCTGACTGAATTCTTAGATAGTAGTTTGGTTTCGTACCCCGCAATTTGCTGCTTTAAAACATCTCGAATCATAAGGTCCCAATGCCGTCTATAATGCCGTCTTTCCTTAGAATCTAAGGTACGCCTTTTTTTTAAATTTTTTTCTCGAACCTCTTTTGGCCAAATAATTATTTCTTTTCTTTTTTCTTTCTTCCTGCTTGTCATGTCAGATTTCGCGTCAGCCTCGGTGGGCGAACCTCACTTCGCATAATGATGGTCATTAGGGACCGCACTGTCCACAAACCTCCGCGAGACTCAATGGTAAGAATTTTCACTCCTCCCACTTCCTGCGACGCCTTCTTCGGTCTTTTTTTTTATGTTTTTTTAAGTGGCATCTTAAGTGTTTTCTGTAGAAACTTGCTTTTGGAAGTATATTGTTTGTTGGGCTTTAGTCAATAAAAATGACCAGTTCTAGATGCAAGACGTCCTAGTAACCTCACAGCAATAGAAATATCAGGGGCACTATTTTCTCTTGGGGTGGCCATCCTCGGGTCCACTCCACCTTCGTAAAATTTGATCAATGAAAGTGGTTCATTGGGTGGAGTTTCCGAACGTTACTTATTTTTCTCGTTTTAGGCGCGTTGTGCATTACATGTAAAAAAAAATAGTCGTAAAATCTTTGGGTGTAGGAGACGTAACGCAGCAATTATTGTTTGAAAACGCCGTCTGACAGCACCCCCTTGTGTCTGCTCCAAGTCGCAGAAAGAGGGGCGTGTCACTGATCTTCATTTAGATTTTTAATATAGAAATCGGCCGCCCATGAGTGCGATTTCGGGTATTCTTAGGATGCTTACAGCCCGTAGATTCAGTTATCACCATGAATAGGCGATCTCAGAATCCACTTGAGTGCCTCTTTGAGAATCAAACTATAGTTATCCACCGTACCCTGCGGACGCGAGTGTGACAGGCGTTATTTTTGAGCCTCTCTTGCTTGTGTTACGTCTACTTACCTGCACACAGTCGGTACCCGCAAGGGCTTTGTGCCTAAACTAACTGCAGTAACCAATTTTACTCCTCCTGGGCCGGTTTGCTGGTGAATTCGGGTATCTCCCCCGGCAGTTACAACAACCGCAAAATGGATATTAAGGTCACGTGACCCGCTCCTTGGGAGAAAGTACCTAGCGTTTCCGTCTACTGCCTTCAACAGACGTAAGGTTTGCCAGTATATTTTTTTAATTCTCGCTTAACACCATTTTTTTTTTGAGAAACAACTTAGCATGCCGATTCTAAAGTACACGACTGCGATCCATCTTATTTACATATCAAGCGTGTTCACTTTCGTTATGCGCGCAAAATCAGACTCGAATAATCGAAGCGAGGACGAACCTACGGCAGCCACTTGCCTGGAACGATAGGTATCTTTTAATCAATCAATTTAGCGCGCTTGTCTCCACGGAGATCGGCCACGTGACCTCAAATTTTCCCTCGCGACTATCTTAACCACTAGGAGAGATACCCACATTCACCGGCAAACCGGCCCTTGGACCATTCAAAGTTTTATTCGACTTCACTCCAGAGTGAATATCTCGTACTTTGACGTTCCAAGTAATACCCGTGTCCAGCGCGTTGCTCTATCTGTCACGTGTAGCGAAAAGCATCTATATTTACTGACAGGATTAGAACGGTAGGGAAGTCCTTGAGTTGTCCCGCCTCCAGCTTGAGCTTCTAGCCCTCTGCAACGCTTCGCCGTCTTCTGAGCCTCGAGCATGCACGCGCAATATACACGTTTAATTAAACTGTGTTTACCGTTCGAGTCAAGCCGTATTTCTTTTAAACGTCTTAACGCGCAATCAAAGCAAACGAAACATAACGGGGGCGTCCTGGAGGTCGAGCGTCCGTAAAAGACACCGCGCCGTACTCATCTTCTCAGTGACTCAATTAAACTTCGAACACAGCTTTTAACGCGACAACGTTAAGGAGCGCCGTGTCGCATAAAAGCCGGCGTCGGCGTCGGTGGCGTCGTGACGGGAAAATCCTGATCGGTCGATAGGCACATGACGTCGCAGCCACATGAACTCGTGCGGGACTTTCAAACAACCCACAACGTTCACGCAACGTGCACGCGTGGAATGAAAGTGATTAGAGCATGACATGTAATGCGAATTAAAGGTCGCCGCACGTCTCAAATGACTTCACTTTATAAAGTAATTAATTTGCACCAAAGAAAAAGTTTGAAGAATTTTAGGAGGGATTCTAACCCACGACTGTTCGGTTGCGAGCCAGACGCGCTCGCTATACATGCATTGCACGTGACGTAATATGGCACCGTACCGGCTGCCATTGCTCCGTACCACGCTCCTGGGCCCGTATCTTCTGCAGCATACATTTGGCACCATCGAAATATTTCTTCTCGGCAAGCCTTGCAGAGAAGAACAGATTCGATGGTGCCAGGCCACAGGAACATGGTACGGAGCAATGGCGGCTGATGTGACGTCAATGCAAGCCATGTATTGACTAGGCCACGCAGAGACACTTGCACGGCTCGAAAACGAGCGGGAGTTTATATGTTTAGCTATCGCATTTTTGAGTAAATTCAACAACACAGTTATTGAGATTTGCCATGGTGTGTAGCCCAAATCAGCATCGTACTCCCCAAATCAGCATTACTCCAACCACCAGGCCAACCTTGATGGTCTTACTTCCTGGGCGCCTCCACTCGCACATGACGCCAACGTGATTAGAAGCGGAGCTTTGCAAAAAATAAGAACTACAAGAAAAAGGATAATTTTCTTAGTGCCCTACGTTGCAGAAAAAAAAAGAAAAAAAGAAACAAATGGCTCCACGCTTGCGGCAACCCTCTCGCACCCGCTCCCTCTGGTATCCACCCGCTACAAGCGCGAGCAAGCACAAGCAATCCGCACACCCATCAGTTACCGCTTTCACCCGTTGCCTCCCCACGTCCCTTTCGGGTTCCTAACGCGTAGAGTGAGTGTGCCCAAGATTTCTTTTCCCGAGGTAGAGAGAGAGAGAGAGTGTGTCCGCCAACGTCCAAGAGGAACAGCACGATCCAGATCCCAAACTCGGCCCGTACCCGCCGCCCGTCCGCGCATATTTCAGCCGTCTCCGCTGGCTTCTTTCCAAAACGGGTTCCCCCCAGCGCGTCGTCTTCTTCCTTCGCCGACGCTTTCCCGCCGACTCGCTTCGGAGGAAAGGATGACGCTCGTTTGTCAGCACTCTCCAAGTTTTCCGCGTGAGAACGACAGCGACGACCACGGTTGCATTTCTCCTCATTTCTCAGTCTCTCTCTTTCTCTCTCTCTTTCGCCAGCCATTCCCTAACTTCTCTTCTTCCCTGTCTTCCTGTTTTTCCCCTACATCCGTTTCCTCCCTCTTTCCCTAGCTTTTTTTTTCGTCCGTGTTTACTCCTTCATTGCTCGGATACCCTTATCTGTCCCCTTAATGGCTGCTGCTCCCGTCGAGAAAGATACTACGTCGTTACAACGTGCTCGGATCCAGATCTAAGTTGAACCGCGCCGAATGCTGGGAGCTTGGTCCGAGCCAATCGGTGAGTCGGACGGGAGTCACGTGGCCTCGCTGGGCGCCCCAATGATGGCGCCATCTGGTGCACTCTTCGCGCGTTATTGGCTCGTGGCGGCCGTATCGGTCCACTCTGACAGGGATCAAAGTGTAACCGAAGTGGCATTAAGGGAAAGAAAGGAGGGAAGAGTTGAAGCGGGAGGGCGAGGAAGAGGGAGCGGGAAGAGCAGTCAATTTTTCACTTTCAAAAGGTCAAATTACCGTAATGAGTCTGCTACCGGACTACTTTTTTCTCCCCCCTTCCCTTCGTTTTGGTTTTATACGTCGTTTCGAGTCCATTTGCTGGCGTGATTCCGACAACCATCCTTTCGGTGCGTTCTCGTCGTGCTTTAGTTGCTGTCAAGCCGAAATGGGACGGGGCTCATGGAGGTTCGATTGGGTCAGCTAAGGCTGCGTAATGTTTGCTCTTTCGTGGAATGTTTTCGGCATTGAGAAGAGATGGATATTTCTCTTAAAATCTTATCCTGGGTGCTGTCTGACCGACCCATCTCATCAATTTAATTAGGTTTGGTAAGCTTATGCAAGGAAAGAAAACATGAAATCTAAGAGTTAAAATTGGTTTTCCGATATCTGTTATTATCTTCAAGCTGCCTTGCGTTAAGAATACGCAATAATCTTTTGAATTGAGAGTTATTGATTAATAAGCCATCAAACGCTATTCGGGAAACCGTGTACTCCTATTTTGACTACATTTTCCCTTCCTACTTGGACAATCCGGACATTGTTTGTAGAACGCAATAAGTAAATAAAATAGGGAATAAAAGCGTAACAACAACACGTGAATAGTTATTTTTTTTAAACATACTAGAATTCGGTGATGCAAAAGTTCGGAGAGTTTAGTGACTTGCGTTAAGAGTCCTCCGTAGAAAATCAATATTGAATGCGCAACAATGATGGTCAATCGGCCAATATAAAGGCCAAACGAGCGTTATGAGATGTTAGTCAATACCAAAAATATTGTATTGGTGAGCTGGCGGACTACTAGACCATTCTGGTGTTGTGTGTCAGTGAATTGTACAATCTCCAAAAACCTTTATGATGTTTTTTTTTCTTCTTCGGATAGCGTGTTACTTGTAACTGTTGCACAGTCTACTTCCACTACTCCGCTTGCCATCACTGCAGGTACCAGGCGTCCGCCATGCCTCTTCCAAATTCAGAATTTAGCAAATACGGTTGTAAATACTGGAGTTTTAGGGAACCGTTTTTGCACATGCGATACGGTACGATGGGCCCTCCGGTACGAACTGCGCATGTGAGAGTCTTCTGCGGTAGCGCATGCACTTTGCCTTTAGTGTAATTTCTGCAGTGCGTCACACGGCTTCTTCCTGAAGAACACGCTCGACTTCAAGTGAGTTTGCTTCCTCTTTTTATTATCTTCTTTTTCTTGCCTTGTGATGATCGATCAGAATCGTCCAATTGGCGTAAATATCGCCAATTAACGTAACGTTGTCTCGTAACGTGTCTTCATTCAAAATCCTAAATATTGCTGAGACATTTATTCCTTCACTAGAACATTTTAGGTGTCTGATAGTAATTTACCCTTCGTTAATGGCGTCATTTCCGAGTGACACTAATTTATCCCGTGTGGCACCAAAACACCTGAAGTCACGTTCGGTGAGCTGAAGTTCACTTGGTTGAAGTGCACTAAAATAGCACGTCTGACATGGGTGAAGAAAGCCTTTTGGCCTATACCCTTGGCGACTGCATGCCCTGTGTCAGGGGGCAATTAAACAAATGCACCGGGTCGAGAGTGCGTCACGTTGCGCGCTTGTATGATGTTATGCAAACAAAGAGCATACACTTCGTTCACACTTAAGCTGAGAATGCTGCCATAGCTACAAGCGCGAGCTAGCCCGTGCTCCATGCTCTGAGACTCGCCTTTTTAACGCAGGCTTTCGTTTCACAGAAGAACTTTTGAAAGATGAGGACTCGTGCTCTCGCGCTTGCAGCCTTGAGCTCAGCCTCAGCTAAAAGGTGCCCTGCGACGATATTGGGTTGGCATGTTTTTCATCTTACATTACCTTAGTGACACTAGTGGAACCCAAGTATGCTAGTCACACGACGGCACTGACCGAGAAGCTTTGCCTTTAAGAGTGGAACGTGATAGCGTTATCGGGACCCGTTCGCATTGCCTTCTTATTGGCTCCTCATGCTCTTCCTGCCAACTTCGCCGAAAATTCTTCATAATTTTTTTGAAGGCAAATAAACTAATTTAATAAAGCGAAATCATTTGAGACATGCGGCGACAATTAATTTATAATAATAATTTGTTTTATTTCCGTCAATGTACATCAATGGAGGAGACCAAGAGAAAAAGCTGTGTCGAGACAGCTTGACAGCTCCTTCTCCCCCGTATTTGCATTGCATGTCATGTCTTTTTTTTTTAATCACTTTCATTTCACGCGTTACGTCGTTTCACATGAGCGTTGTGGGTTGTTTGAAATTCCCGAGTGAGGTCATGTGGCTGTGACGTCATGACCCTATCGACCAATCAGGATTTTCCCGTCACAACGCCACCGACGCCGACGCCGGCTTTTCTGCGACACGGGCTCCTTAACGCTACGCGTTAAAAAGTTGAGGCACGGCAGACTTGCTGTCCCTCGGTGCTCGTGAAGTAAACACGAGTGACTGCAAGCCTGCCAAAGCTACCTTAGCGTGCATGCTGTACGTGTATGAGACTCGTCGGTGTCGGTTGTTTGTTTGTCGCTCTCGTGGGACTCCTTGTGATTGGCTCGTCATAAGCAGTCCCAAGACGCTTAAAAATCGGTTTTAGCGCACGCGGCTGCAATCAAACACAAATCGCGCGGACTGCCAGTAGGTCAGTTGTACGCGGAACTTAATGCGAAAACAGTTCAATCAAAACACCATTCCCAGTTTTTTTTGTTTTTTTTACAGCGATAGTTGTTATGGGTTTTTCCACCACTCGAAATGACGTTCGTTGCTGACGTTGTGGTTGTTGACGATGTTGTAGCTGACGTTGTAGTTGGCGTAGTTGGGCGTAGGGGTCCGTCGTCGATCTTGCCAAATCCTAGATAGCAAAAGATCGCACACCCCTGCGGGAATCGAACCCCGGTCCGCCGCGTGCGAAGCGGAGGCGTCACCGCTGAGCTTTACGCCACGGCGTCAACAACCCGTTTGAGGGATTTTGTAGCACGCGATGCCCCCTGCACTCGATCTCTGGAAAAATGCAAAGAAATAGCAGAACGCAATATACCGTCGTAGCACCGCCAATGCCCAGAGCTCGTGCCGGGAAACGCGCTTTCACGCGCTTCGAAAAAGGAAAAAAAAAAAAAAGAACAGTCCAGTTTTAATTATACTTCGTTTCAGCTTGGGTCCAGACGCAGCCGATGCTACAAGCGCGAGCTCCTGGCTTCCAGCGTCCCTGCCAAGCACGCGCACTCGTGCAGTACAGGCACTGTTCAGGGCCACACGCTCGTGCTTGTAGCATCGGCTGCGTCTGGACCCAAGCTGAAACGAAGTATAACAGTCCAGCCACAGCGACAGCCACGACACGTCACGGCGAAGTCGTTGAACATCGGCGTATTCGTCATCGCACCGTGGGGTGCGTTAACAAAAGCGTTCGGAACAAAATAGACATCTGTTTGTTGCGAACGCTTTTGTTTTGTTCCATTTTGTTCCGAACGCTTTCGTTTTTTTTTTTGTTTTGTTCCTGAGCCCGCGAGATCACGTCTTCAAACACGAGCTTTTGGTATTAACAGTACTATAACGTCATTTTGTTAGTGTTCTATATTTTTTTTCCAGAGAGCTCGAGTAACGGTTATGAGGTACTGCAAAAAACCTAAGTATTGGCGAGGAGATCGAACTATGTGCCGAGAAAGTGAGGGAGAGGAGGAAACGAGAGCGCGCCGGGACGTCAGAACGTCGAGCTCTGATTGGAACGATTAGAGGGTAGACCTAAAGCTAGCTGCCTTCGCCTCCGTTGCACTCGACGAACGCGCCACGACGCCTTTCTCTACTGTTTCTTTGTTCCCTCCTTTTGAACAGGCTGGCATACGCTCTCTACCCTGTAGCTTTGGCTGTACTACGCGGTCTTAGTTAGACGGAATATAGGAGCGCGGTGGCTGGATCTCCTTCCCAATAGTCGTTATCGCCGTGGCAAAGTTCAGTGGCAACGCCTCGGCATCTTGCAGTGGACTCAGTTTTGATTTCCGCGGGTGATCTTTTTTCAACCTGGAACACGTGTGAGAAAATAGAGGTGAGACAAAACAAGAATGTGTGACAATCACGCATTTTTTTCTGAACAGCTTCCATTCGCGTAGAGATATCAAAACGATGTTTGAATGCATTCCAGAAGTGACGACACTCAAGATGGCTGCGCCCTTGCGGTTTTTGCCCCTTGTTTCTTTTCGGCCCTTGCCCTTCCACGCACCCCCCCCCCCCCCCCCCTTTTCCTCCCACTCCCCCATTTTGTTTTTTTATTATTAAACCGGAGCTTGAGTGTGCCTACAACTGCTCGAGAGCTCTTTTCTTATCGAGAACGCAGTTGTAAAGAGACTTGTCGCCCCTACATTTTTTTTCTGCGCGGCGCACTTTCCGACTTTCAAAGTGCTCTTCTGTCCGGTCGCCACCCCCTCCCTCCTTTCCACTCTGTGCGCTTTTATCCTGTCATTCTACTCACGACAATATTTTCGCTCCTATCTTTTCTCTTCTTTTTACTCCCCGACCCGCTGTATTTTGTTTTCTCCCTCTCTGTTTGTTTAGAGCATTTAGATTCGCTGGGTGCTTAAATACGCCTTTTATTTTATGACTCGTTCCCCACTTCTTTTTTAGCGTGTCCATTCAATGTGTATCGTGTTTTCTTTTTTCCTTAGAGAGATCGGACGTTGTTTTGACAACCGTCCTCACTACTTTGTTTTTCAGGTTTTTGTTTTTAGCTCTTCGCACTTCTTTTGTCGGCTCCGTGGGGCGTTGATAATATTTATCTTGCGCTAACTTTATTTGTGATGTTTGGCGTTGCACATATATGTGTATATACGTTTTTTCCTTTATAGCCGCTGTGCTCTGTCGGTCGCATTCTGCTTATTTCCGCCAGCGTCAACGTTTCTGCTTGTGAGCGAATGCCGGACAACCACAGAAGATAGAAACCACCGCAAAAACAACGTCAGCAAAGACGGACAAAGAATAAATACGGCATCATCCCAACTTTTGCTGAAGTCAGCGCACCATACCAAGACTGGAGATGGTATCGTTATTTCGTTGTTTATAAGCTCACATGTATATGTATTGCGTGGATATATTAGACTGGCTGTATAGCAGTTGAGTCGACGACTCATATGTAGAGATGCACTGGCATAACGACCACGGTAGCTTGAAGGAAAGTATATATACCGCCATGGCTAATATAGCCATGCCTTGTATAACTCTGCCACACAAACGAAGTGTTTCTTAAAGAATTGCTATTGGTACAGCTTAGGTCAGGCGTATGAACATCGGTTTCACTGTTGCTCCTGTTTCAACCAGTTGAGGCCCGCCGGAGTAAGAAAGTACTTATTCTACTTTTCTGTTTTTAACCTAGAGGTCGGAACCACGCGAGAACCGTGACTAAAAACGGCAGCCGACATAACCAACAAAACACGTGCCCGACTAAACGCACGAGTGTTGTGTCGGCATGCATTTGAATAATGACTATTTTGTGATGCACGTTCAAGGTACTGGCGGCTGGCTAGACATAGATACTTCAAAAAGTATTCCTGAATACAAACAAATACAAATACTAGGATGAATTTGCCTTTATTGTATCGTGATATCCCTGAGATACTTTCGCAAAACGTCAAGAAAGTGTTCCGGGATACAAATACAGATACACATAGAAATCAAATTTTTCCCTCACAGTAATAGACAAGGAGGGTGATGTTCGTGGCGAAAGCAAATGGTACGTAATGCTTGTATTCCTCTCACCATGTCATCAGACAACTAGGCTTCCTCCTTGTTTCAGGGGTCACGTGGAGGATACATATTACAAATTGTGAGACCCCTTGCACCAGAAACGTGATTTTCAGTTTATCGTAGAAAACCGATAGTGCGTTTTAGATAACAAAATATCATGAAATACCTAAGCCTGGCAGACCATCGCAATACAAGCGACACATCGCAACTGTATTTCACTACTGCGATACAAAAACATTTTTCGAGTGAATTTCGATACAGAGATACAGATACTCGGACGTGTCTCTTAAGATACCATCGCGATACATGTGTATAGCGATACTGCCCAGCCCTGTGTACTGGATTAGCAGTAATGCCGCAATGGTCAAATTTTCCCAATACAAAGAAGACGCCGGACGAAATTTCGTACACGGAAGACAGAATTCTTACGGCATAATAATCCACGCAGATTATCGTAGGAATGGAGGGGAGCTAAAGACGTGTTAACAATGACACATTCACACCATACACTGAATATATCTTGCTGCCAGATGCAGCACGGTTTAGCAGAGCATCATAACACTGGTTCACTTTCTCGACTGCTTACGACCGGCGAGGCTTAAAGACCGGTTGTAGCGTAGTCGGTCGAAGTCAAACGAGAGTGTCAGAACCATACTTCAGAAACCTGTATAGGCGAAATAGCTTTTTCATTTTACTAATACAAATCGATGTCTTGCGTACGGCACAAAGGCGAAAGGAGCTCTAACCATAGAGACTATGGCTAAACAAAAAAGGCACTCATTTGTACAGCTTGAGAGGTAAAACCTAAATAAACGCTAAAGTAATTACTGGCAATTTATCGCCTTCTGTCGTTGAGGGTGGTTGAGTCTGGCTGGCGTACAGGCAAATGATTCATTAGTAGATTAAGGAACCGCGCCTCTTTGCACAACCAGGAAGTTAGGTTACGCTACGGTTTAGCAAGAGCCATTAAACGTCTAAAAAGAAGAAATTTAAACCACTAGGCCCGGAGCTTAGAGCCGGTTGGTATGAGCAATTAACGATTTAATGAAATGTCGGGCACCCACAACAATTTAACATGTGTGACCGCTGATGCAAGTTGGAACAGCGATTCTTTACGTTATGTATACACCAACTCATGATTACAAACAAACCGGAGCGCCTGGAGCGCCCCTAGCGGACGCCACCGGGGCCGCGCATGCGCGATGGGGGTTTGGGCAAGAAGCTCGCCGTCGCCCATAAACACAACATTGAAATGCGATGTTGTCGGCGTCAGTGTGAGTCCCCCTGCTCTTTTTCGCGTTCGAATTGTTGGTTCTACGTCTTCCTGGCGATGTCTGACTATCTTGAGCGGATTCAGTGAAATTACCGAGGCTCGTTACACCGCAAAACTTCGCGTGAATAATGTGACATGTGGCGATTCATTCCGCACGGACGCCGCAGAATGTACGCTAAAGCCTGATTCACATGATGAGATTTCGCTCGGAATTTTTCAGTCGCGACTCCGCTCGGGCTGCAAAAGCGTGAACCGTAGCTGAGATG
This sequence comes from Ixodes ricinus, assembly GCA_037355805.1. Lineage (NCBI taxonomy): Eukaryota > Metazoa > Arthropoda > Arachnida > Ixodida > Ixodidae > Ixodes > Ixodes ricinus. The sequence goes on along the minus strand of JAZHYW010007307.1, from coordinate 24,432 downwards.
GTCGACGTCGATACTAATAATCGCAAGCAGAGAATCGGACCAACTGAATTAGGCATAACAAGTAGGTGATGGTCACTGGTAACAATGATGAACATCTCCTTGTATCTACTGTTTACATTGAGCCTGCTTACCAACCTTCAAGTTTAACTCTTTTGAGGCCTGCACTTACTTCTTATCGCTAGTACCGGGCAAACATTTGGTCTACGGACCGGCGTCCTCTAAGAGAGCAGACGACAAGCAGAAACGTTTGAAAGAGCAGACGACAGTTCGAACAATCAGGCGGCCGTTTGAGCTTGAAGACGCACTGAACCTAGTCCGCAGGTGGTCCGCACAACTTGACGGTTTTCTGGCGTTCATGTTGGAACAAAACAAATAAATCTGATGACCCCAAGTATCCGTGAATTCAACCCAAAGTGCTTCCAGCCCAAGCAATCGTTGTCCGACGGCGCCTGCTTTTCCTTTTCCCAGCGCATATCCAGATTCTCGGACGAACCGAGCACGTGAAAACTGACCTTCAAACCTTTCTCGACACTTTTGGTACGGCCCCGGTCGCGGCGTTTTGACCAGAAGGCAGGTTTTTGTTTGGTTCCTTTCAAAACAACACAGGAATACACGTCTGGCATGGGGACTTCTGCCCACAGCCCCAGACCGGAAGTGCGACCGACGCGCCACCACCGCGCCGTGACGTCACAAAGATGAGTTCGTGTCAACGAGGTAGAGGGGCTTAGAGTGATAAACCGGAAGTTCAGAAGTGGCACCCCCCGGTTGCCGCCATTTTGTACGCAAAAGTGACCACACGTCACGTGACCTCACAAGAGCCGTGACGTCACCGGTAAGATGGCAGCGCCCAGAGCTGGGGAATGCGAGTTTGTTCGGTGCGCGGTAGCCGCGATGTGTAGCTGCTTTCCGACGACGTCGGTCTTCTTCGTGCTCGCTGGCGCAGGTATAATGTGAAAATATGAAGAAATGAGACTTTATTACCTTTTTCCGCAAGATCGCCCTGTATCATCTGGATATTAACACCTGCGAGACAACATCAGCCGTGTCGCCGTACCGGTGCTCGGATTCCCGGATGTGTTCGAGGGTCGATAGAACTTTGAGTGCTTTTAGCATGCAATTTTCGCTTTCTCTTAGCTTTGTTTGAACGTTGGAATGTCTGAGAATTGACGCGATATGTATACATCGGACGTAGGGCCTAGGGGAATTCGTTTCAGCCCTAGGTAACTGCATAATCACAGCCAACTTTTAGCGAGGAAGCTCCTGCGATCTTTACGTTCTGTACTTATAAACGATTTTACGATATAACTCCTAGCATAATATATTCGCATTTTTCTAGCTTCGTTTGAACGTCTGAGAATCGAAGCGAAAGGTATACGTCGCGTGAGGACTTAGGGAAGTTGTTTCAGCCCTGCGTCACCGAATAACCATAGAAACTTTTAGCGAGGAAGCTCCTGCGATCTTTAACCTTTTGTGCTAAGCAACGATTCTACATTCGATCGCTTTTCTTCCTTTTTTTGTGAGTGCGAATTGCACACTTATTTTCAGCTGCGAGGATGACGTTTTTATTGAGTGGGGGGATGAATAAATCGTTGCAGGCACCTGCTTCAATGCTATTCGACTTGCTATTTTTGGTGTACGCATAGATTAATTGCACAATTTTCTCTTTCGTAGGTTTTTTTGCAGCAATACTTTTTTTCACCAAGAGTGCATTGTATTAGTCGGTCAATCATTTACTTGTTCTAGTTACCTGTACAAGATGATTCATATTTGTGTTCACCCCTTGCCCGAAAAGCAGTCTTGTTGAAAAGTGATGACTACCATTCCTTTCGGTCTCTTCAATAGACTTCTTTCTAAAGTGTGGGCTGCCTATACTTCGTATTACCATAACCTGGAAAAGGGCAACCGCCACAGCCCCCTCGTGCCAATCAGATTGACGGAGTGAAGGCATGTGAGAAATCTGTGCCGACGAGCACTCTGATGATATGTTGTCATGTGCCTCTCTCCAACATGCCTATTGACTCACCAAGACTGTAGCCTTCGCCGCTTGCCAAATTGTGATGGAACGAATTACAGTAGCTATTACTCTAATTGCCCAAGGCCTTCATACTTTGGCCGTTTGTTCGACAAGAATGTTATGTCCGCCATCACTGTGAACTCGGCTGAGCGCCTATTGGACTCGAATGCTGCATTAACGTTCGACGTGAACAGGGGTATTCGTGTGCTTTGCACCGAAAAAAAATGGCGACAGTTGTGTTGCTTGATGGGGTTTTGCAAAGGGTCTATTGTGTCATACGTATTGGAAGTGTCCTGCTATATAACAATGCATGAACACATACCATTAAACTAGATGCTCAGAGGTGTGTTTGTTTTTGCAACTAACAGGTTACAGCAGTGTGCTTTAATGTTATTATCATGTGCATAGTTTTAAGTATCCTCTCTGCAATGTCTACAAAGGCCCCTGGAGAGAATAAATTAATAAATAACATTTTCACATCACTGGAGTTGGTTTTCGGATGCGCCATATGTTCAGTAGAAGTGGAACGAGTGCAGCCCAATGCAATCAGTCTGGTATGTCCCATTAATTAATATTGAGGGGTCAGAGATGCGAGTGTATTCAAAAGTTCCAGCACGTGCGGTGAACACAATTCTTTGTGTAGAGACTCTGAAGACGTAAAGGCGAGCGGAAATATGTTTATTAGGTTAGTGTATCAAATATGTTGATTTCCACTTGATTACATAATTATTGGTTCTTTGCAAATGGTTCCATGACGAGTTCTTTCTGCGACAGTCTCGTGTCAGGCGTTCAGTCATAGTACCTGTGCTGCTTGTTGTCGGATGATGCTCCTGGCACGTCGGTGTTCAGTTTGGTCGAGTGGCAACTTTGACCGACTGATGCCGTCTTGTAATCATACGTCATGTGCGGCCACTGACATCTGATGCACTGAAGCTGCAGAACTGGCTTCTAATCCGCAAATTTTCCTGGTAGTTTTCTGCATCAATGCAGCAAGCTCGGGCATGTATGAATGCTTCGGCGTTGGGGTGTCTCGTTGAATCGGCATTGAATAGTAACGGGTAGCCGATGGCGGTCATCGTGACTTTGTGGCATAAGTCGCCCTCGGTTCGTCAGATGCCGCTTTGCTCGAAGTCTCCAGTTGAAATGCCTGTCGAACTTGTTCCGAAACAATCTCGGCAATCAAAATAAAAGCCGGGCAACTGATGGCAGGAAGTAGCTTCCTGGTCTCCTCCCGGAAAACGTCGTGGATGTCGCGGATGCCTGGGAGGCTGGCATCGAAGTTGCAGCTGGACGACCCGAGTGTCGAGAAGCTGGGGAGTTGTTGATAGCGACAGGCTCGGGCCTGCAGTGAACATTCAATGTTGGAAGCTGCGGTGTTATGAACCCTTCGACTGTTGTCGTAGAGTTGCGGACAAGGCTGCCGGAGGTGTTGTACCTCACATGAGGGACATGGGATTCTTAGCTTCTTGTCTTCTGTAACATCAGGGTTGGCGTGGGTGCTCGATCACGCCCAAAACATCTTCCACGAAGGCGGTGACGCTCTTGTTGGGGCCGCATCCTGGACAGAATCAGGAATTCGGCTCTCCCTGGTCAATGTTGGCTGATGAACGTGCACTTCTGCTCGATCGTGCAAACTTCCCACGACGTTAAGGAGGATTCGTGGTTCTCAAACCAGTGCCTGGCAGTTTCTTCCACGAGAAGTATAGGTTCTGCAGGAGCTGGTTGTCCGTCTACCCACTGTGGCGGGCGACACGGCCATATATTTCAATCCAGGCCTCGACGTCTTCATACACCTTGCGTGAAAGGGCATCGGAGTGTGAGGTGCGACGGGCATGCAAACGATGATGGGAGCGGACATGGTTTGCTGCTACAGGTTTGTCATTGTTGGCTTAGTCAGCTTCGGTTTTTCTGGCAAAAGACCGAATTCCGGTGGTTCTTGCTGGTAGCAGCGCCTGGCTCGGATTTCAGGTTCTTTGTGGTGCATTTCTAAGGTTCGTCCTTGCGGTACTCGCTCGTCTTGCCGTTTTTCTGCCGGGCTTGGGATAGGACTTGGTTCACGGCTCGCCGGGCGTTTAAGACGCGGGGCGGGGCAACTCGGCTGAGGAGCCGCCAGGGTCCACACAGAGTGAAGGGCTATGGGTAAAATGTGCAGCACCTCCACCAGAACATACGATGACAGCTGAGCATGGCCTGGAACTTTCCAGAATAGTAAATATTGATAGAAAATAGGACTGGAGCAAGCATCTGTGACAATATAACAAAACAGACAGAAGAGAGTCTATCCTGACCACTAAAAAAGCTGCATTGTTTTAGAGGCATTCTGTTCGAATAAATCCTCTCCTTCGGGGTTTGGCGACTGCCGTGGACGAACTGAACTGAAATGGATGTGGAACCACTTTTCTGGTAATGAGCCGCTGCAGACTGTCGTCGCAAAGCGGCGTGAACGGGTGGACTGGGTAGGTAACACGCGCGATGAAATGTCCATACAGCTTGCAATTCGCGTACCGAGTGTTGATGAAACTTGTGTCGACGAAACGTGCGACAGACAAGCGGAATCAATACCAACTGCAACACCTGTGCTCCGTGAAAGTGCACGTCTACGCCAGAACAATTTAGGAAGCAGCACAGCATCACCTAAAGCACGGCACAGGAACTACCAACTTGAAGCACTTAAAGGCAGCTCTCCGGTGCACCGCACAACCAAAGTGAGCCTTCGGTCATTTGAACGAAGCGGCACCACGATTGCACACTGCCAAGCACGACTCACGCAATTTTCGTCGCTAAACTGCGTATCCAAACATATTGCACACGCTTCACTGCAGACCTCGAAGATTCCGATGGTCAACGAGAGCACAGAAACGTCGCCTTAAAATTTACTTGCGGTATCCGAATCAATCCGAGGTCCGAGCAACGTAGGGCCGATTGTCTCTTTCGTGGCAATATCCCCGTCGGTCACCAGCGAAATGCACACCGTTCCTCCTTCTGTTCACGTTATACCTACGTCAGACACCACGCTGAACTCTAAAGTCGCTTTCGACCGGCCTCATATGACGGCTTCCGCGTCTGAAATCAACTCGCCGACACGAACGACAACAAACAACGCATCCGACAAGCTCCGGCCCAGCTGGGACCAGCTGCTGCCTGGGCGCTGCCATCTTTCCTGTGACGTCACGTATTTGGTTTGGTCATGTGACGTGTGGTCAAATTTGCGTACAATGGCAGCGGCCTTATGGGGGTCACTTTCGAGTGCAGACCGGAACCCCGGTTTATCGCTCTAAGCCCCTCTACCTCGTTGGTTCGTGTATAGGTAGATGCATGTTGGGAAATGTATAAGCGGTACAAGGCCTGTGCTACTCTGTCATTTTCTGTTATTAAAATAATTAGATGAGCTATAAAAAAAACACCATGTTAAAAGCGTAGACTGAATAAACCAGCGCTCAAGAAAGTGGCCCGGTTTGTTGTAGAAAACTTTGAAAACAGACTTAATGGAACTCTCCATACTCGACAGACAAGTTGTGCGCAATGTGATCACAAGCAGACGCTCGAGAGCTTATCACTGCAACATAACCTGCTTTCGCAAATGCTCGAGCAAAGAAGGCCCTTTCTTAAAGAACTGTTAAGACTTAGTGTAGTGCAAACAAATTCAAACGTTAGAAGTAAGGCAGAGTTGGCGGGATGTGAGGGTTTTTACCGAGTGAGTCAACAGATCATGTGGTTGAAGTTTTCCGGTTTGTGGAATGGATGGGATTTTGCGCCACCTGAATTTTGTGACTGTACTTCGACTCACCTTAGCATGGACTAACTGCGAAGGCTGTGCTCAAGCGCGAGCGGCTAGCCTTGACTGGAGCACTCGTTTCACGAGCGCTCGTACAGCCACCGAGGTTTCATCCAAAGCAACTAGCTCGCGGTTTTAGCGTGCGCGGTTAACAATAATTGTCCATGCTAAGGTGAGACGAAGTATAGGAAATGATGGACAATAAAGGTATGAAATAACGGGCTCCTCAGTGCCTCAACATTTCTCCCGGTCCGTTGTCAATTAGCGCCGCATATTATAAAACACACTGGTCGCATACAATAACAGTAAGTGCGTAAAAATAGGCTTATTTTTTTTCTTCGAATAGAGGCGAGCACTTAGCAAAAATTTTCACCGCCCAAAGTTTCGACTGTCAAAACGACGCACATTCCACCGAGAGTGACGCATGCTTCAAATTTTCAGAAATTGTGTGAATCTACTCGAACGTTTTATTTTTGTTGTTGTTGTTGTCAGTTTTGATTTCGAGTTTTGATTCGATCGCACGTCTAATCTGGGAGCGTGCGACGCCTAAAGGGAGCGCTCCGCACCTCCTAGTTAGCAAGTTAAGGCAGCGCCACCAGCGGCAGAAGGCGTTCTATACGTTGCATAGTGAAGCGCTGTCCGTCATCTTGAAATGCTCACGCCATGTCTCGGCGGCGTCCGCGTATCCCTGCGGCCCTGTTTCTCGATCTCGCTTTGGAGAAAAGGTTTCGCACCTCGACATTCGAAAACTTGCTAGGCCCTGTATGGGTTCTCACGTCATCAGACCCGCAGGAGTCGAATGACGTCAATTATGTCCACCGCAGTTCTAAGCACGTCAAAGACAACAACACACCGCCATGTTTTTTTCTTGTTTTTTTTTTTGCTATTTTGTGTTGGAATATATTTTTCCACAAAGCGCTTGTGTGTTCGATTGTTCGGAAATTACTACGGGACGACATTCACCAGAGTCGGTGATTGATGAAATCTACGTGAGAAATATTTTTCGCTCCCTTTTTATCAGATTGTTCTTTGCTCGCAGGAGGATCAAGCATAGGCGTACTGGGAACGAGAGGATCGCGGCTGTTTTTCGCCAGTGCATGGAGGAGATCTGTTTTCAACTTCTAGGTCCTGTATGAAATAAAGGTTAGCGCCGACTGTCACCCCGAACAGTTTTGTAAAGGCAGTGTGACGGTGATCAGAAACTACAGCTGGCTGCTACACACAGTGTCTAGGAGAGACTCTTTCGCTAGGAGCCGCACCGCGGGCCCACTTTCTTGCCGCACGCTTCCCTTAGCGAACGAAGCACCGAACGATTTGGATAGTAGATTGGCGCTGGTGCAAGATATCACCGGTGCCTCGAGGTTTTTATCTCCTCTATTGGTTTCTAATTGAATACTATTTTCGTTTGTCTATATTTTTCACCACCCTGTAGACAATGTTTGAAACCTTACTCACGGGGGCACATCGACCTTCCTAGTGTAAAAAAACAAAACAATAAACAGTGAAAATTAAACACTACGGAGGTTCTGCCGGCCAGATGTCATCAAACACTAAAACATAAAACTAATCTAAAAGTGTCTCAAACATTAAAAAAAAAAAAACACAGTAAGGGCGCAGGTGGGCTGATGTAAGTTTACCATTATGTTAAAACACATGAGACTGGGTGTCTCAGCTGTTTTAACATAATGATAAAAATTAGCATAGATTAACATCGTTAAACGCATGACGGCTGGAGTATGAAACTGTCCAGTGAGAACTTGACAATGCCTATTTGGAGACGCAATTACTCTATACCAAGATATGTTTTTAGCAAAGTGAGAAACACGAACGCCAGTGTGTCACTTCAGAACGAGGTTTACATGCGGTGTTCCTTCAGCAAGTTGAGAAGTGTAGCCCGTTGCTCGTTCCTAGACAGGGTAATGACACCTGTACGTCGTTTAGGTTGTTGTGAAAATGGTAATGCAGTGAAACTCGTTGAGCGTCGGACCTCCGTGAGAGAAACAACTCCTTCATGTATCACGGGCTCACTGAGCACTACGTGGCACATGTCCCCAACAAACACCTAATTTAGACCTCCTCCCCCCAAAAAAAAAAAAAAACCGGAGAGTCAGCGTTTGCATCGCAAGTGTTCGAGGTCGAAAGGTTTCACTTTAGCCTGGTTGAACGTTCGTAGTGTTAATGCGGGCTGTACTGCGTAACAGAGGTTCACCCGTGGGATTCACTGAAGATCCGTAGGAAGACAAAAAAAGTAATGAAGTTCCCAGTTCGTCGGTAGGTTGACCTTGTAGTTAGTTGGAGACTGGCATGTTACGATAGTACCTGACAGTTTAACAATGTTCCGGGCGTGAACGTAATGAGGCACACCAACATTTCTTAAAAAGGCCTCTCCAGCCTAAAAATAGCCGTCGTAGAGATCTTCACACCTCGCGCAATTTTACGTACCTTCAATTACGCTGCCACATTATCAAATCAAAATTACTAACGATTTCATCGGGAAATTAATACCAGAAACTCAGATTTTGATACACACATTTTACTTTTGACACTCGACAAAACCTGTGACGTAAAGGATACTACAACCACTCGTCGCGACGTAACGCCTTTTGCGGTTGCCGCTCTCAGAAGCCCTGTCCCGCCAACAGGCGGTACGGCGGGAGAGCAAGTAAAGTATAGATGGTGAGGAGGACGGAGAAAAGAGCGTCACCTAAGGCGACGGCATCCTGATCCTGTGACGTCACGGCTCGTTTATCGAGTGAGTTGCAATACGGGATTTTCCACATGCATTTTGTATGCTTTATTATTCAAATCGCGAGTTGGAAATTTGTGGACACTTCCACGGGGAGGTCCTGGTACCTGCCACAAGGTTTTTTATATGAAACTAACGACCCCTATGTTATGCTGGAGAGGCCCTTTACACTGTCTGTGATCATACCAATGGTCCACAAACGAGATGACATCGCAGGACGGTCGCTGGAAACAAGAAAAGACAATCATTGACGGCTGAATGTATTACAACTGAAAAAAGGGTTCACTTCAAACAATGTGAAGTTCCAAGAATGAACCGGAAAGCCATCATGGCCTGGCTTCATAAAAACAAAAGAGAAGCATAGATAAGCCAGTGAAATAAAGTGTTTAAAACTCAAAGGGAGGCAATCAATGATCGACGGCCGAGCCCATTGAACCGAGATCGAAAACGTAAAGGCTGCAAACATCGATAAGCTTACATACAAGGCACGCGCGTGTAAGATAAGAACTGAATTCCTTTCCTCCCCAAGTGTAATTGGAGGCCCCATAAAATTGCAATCCCCTCCTGAACCGCCATACCGTAGATAAGGAGGGCAGCCATTTCTAGTTTCGATTTCTGCAGTTTGGCTTTCTTCTTTCATTTATTTATCTACTTTCGAGTAACTTCGGGTTGTGCATTCCCCGTGATGGGCGCGATTTGGCGTGGGGAAGGACGAGGCAAACCTTGAAAACGACTCTACTGCATGATCATGGGTGCGCGCAGTTGTCCGTTAAATTGGATCATCACTGTGATGAGGACATTCGGAGTGGGTGGCAAATGACTCCGCGGCAGGGCCCACGTCATCGGCTTTCTGTGGTGCTTTTGAAAACCGATTCGGACGGTATCGACGTCAAATATCGAACGGCAGAAAGTTGACTGGATACACGTCCGGTGCTCACATGTCTCGATGAAACCTTGTTTGGATACAGGGTGAGACCCATGCAGACGCGAAAGTGGAGAAGGCACTTGCTTTTGAGTGTGGAGAGAGACGTTATGCGAAGATGCAGCTCCATGTATTTGTTCCAAAACGCCTGTTCAAGAAAAAAAAAAACTTACGTAGTAAATTAACAGGCCAGTTCCGGTACGCTGATTGGCTCGTTTTCAAGGACGTCACATCGCCTAGTTTACGGGGGAGAGAGGCAAGTTGGAAGGAGGGTATTCGAGCCCCGGTCACACTGCGAATACACAGTGTTGGTGCTAACGCGTTACTAATAACGGCTTTACTTTTTACTGTGACGTTATAACGTAATCGTCACTTCTATTTTTTTTCAAAACAGTAACGTGTAACGTATCAACATTATTTATTTCGAGTAACGTGTAACGTAAGTTACTCGTTACATATTCATCCCAAAACGTAAAAAAAGAAATTGCGCTGAAATTGTTTCGTGTTTCTAAGCGCCAAACCCTGAAAATAAGAAAAACGAAAAAAATTGCGTTTTTCTTTGTGTTCTTTTCTTTTTTCTCGTGTGAATGTAGGTGGAACCGTAAAAAAAAAAATTCACGATAAGGCAATTATGTTCAGCTTCTGGATGGACAAAACGTTTCTCGAAATACATGGCTCTAATGCATACCTGTAACGTCGAAAGAGTAAAGCCTAATAATTCATAATTAAAAAAAAAGGTAACGCAAAAGTAACGCGCGTTACATTTTAACGGTTCCGGTAACACGTCCCTTTTATTTTGAGTAACGTACGTCGGTAACGCGGTCCTTTATTTTGCAAGTCAGGAGTAACGTATTTCGTTTCTTTTTTTTTTCGGTAACACCTACAACACTGCTAATACATCGTACAAAATACAGTCTGCAGACTCCAGGTACTTTTAGGGAACCGTTTTTGCACATCCGATACGGTTCGATGGACCCTACGGTACGCACTGCGCATGCGCTACCGCGGAAGACTCGCATATCCCGCAGTTCGTACCGGAGGGCCCATCGAACCGTATCGTATGCGCAAAAACGGTTTCCTAAATCCAGACTTGTACGTAGTTCAACTGCTCTACTCAAGCTACTGTAGTTGAACTACTTTTCTGGGTAGTTCAGTAACTTTCAATTACATTTTTATTTCTGTAATTAGTAGTTTACTTTAATTACTTTTCTGGGTAACTTCTAATTCAAATTACAAATTACTTTAGAGTTTAGTGGTTGTTTTGCTATCAACAAACATTCCTGCACAAAAGAGATAAGATGTTGGAAGATCAGCTGATATTTGCAAAGAAGGGAAAGCATGTGGCGTAGGAAAGGGGGGGGATGAAAATGGTTTAAAAAATCTTAACCCCAACCCTCTAAAAAATTGTTTTTTCACGAGCTTTTTTTTCTTTTTCCACTGCAACAACACTGTTATGAGGCGCGGGGAGCGAAGAGACACGACGCTAGAATCCGAGTAACTGCGGGATTAGCGCCGAAGACTGGCGTTTCTTTGTGTCCCAAAGCTCAAGGAGACTTGACCCATTTGAAGAAAGGGCATGGTCCCCGCTTCTCCCCGTAGAAACTTTTGCCCACTACAGGAGGTGCACACACTGCATCCTCACTCAGAGGAGGCAACAAACTGCAGCACCTGCTTTGAAACTCACGTGGTGCTCCTGTAGTTCGTGCTTTGCTCGAAGAATCGCGTGCTAAAGGGCAACGCAAAGGAACTTTTTTGCGTTGCCTTTCCTCCGAAAACTCAAAATATGCAGATCTTCAAAGATTCCAAGATCTTTCGAGAAACCTTAGTAATTAACCCAACGTTTTTATATCAAAAAATAATAAACAACCAGTGTTGGAAAAGTACTCTAACTAGATGGTACTTAAAGTACTTCTGTTTAGAAAAGTTGTACTGTACTTGAAGTATTCTCTGAACATGTACTTGTACTTTCCGAGGAAAATAAAACTATCGACTTCAATGTACATTCCCCGAATTCGAAAACAAAAATGGCGTATCGTCGTGTGAAAACGCGCTCTTTCAAGACGTCATGTGGCCATTTCTCTGAGTGAAGTAATGGCAGATATACGACCGACACAAATAAGTTCCTTTTAAGTTGATTGTGTCAAATAGCCCGTCAGCAAGAGTAAAACAACTACTCTGTGGCGACTCGACTTTATACAATGTTTGCTGCCATGTCCGTAGAAAAACTGATGCACCTCTCGATTACCCCTGGAGCAATGCATACCAGATAAAAATACACTGTTTAGGGAATCAAAGGGCATCATGAAATATTGTGTGAAAGGTACTTGTACTTAACCTTGAAATATATTGTATTTATAGTACGTTACTTGCATGTACATTGCACCCGGTGTACTTACTACATTACTAGAAGTACAGAACCTCTCATTTACTTTGTACTTTACTTCAAGTACTTTTTCGATTTACTTTACGCAACACTGCAAACAAGCAAACACTGTCTAAAAAATCAGGCTCAGGCAGTGCTAAACCTCAAAGCAGAAATGTCACATTCGCAGTACATCATTGACCAAACAAACAAGTAAGTACAAAACAAATAGGCATGCAGAAGCAGAACCAGCTATTAAAGCATTTCTGTGCAAAGACAAGCCGATTCATGTTTGGCAGCGCAATTTCTGCTAACGGATCAAAAGCCTATGTACTTTCTTTTTACAATAAAAATATATATAAATGTAACTTCAAAAGTGACTTCAAAAGTAATTTTCTACTTTTTTACGGTAATTAGTGATTTTCTCAATTACTTTCTATTTGAGCAATTTCTACTCTACTCAAACTACTTTTGAGGTCAATACTCAGTAACTTAACTTAATTACTTTTTTGAGTAACTTGTACATGTCTGCCTAAATCTCCCTAGTGTCTGAGGCGTGCTTTTCACTGTATGACAGTCCTGCCGCATCAAACACATTAAAAAAATAGTTTACAGACATGTTTGAAGACTGTGTCAAGGAAACATGCTTCAAACACTCTTGAGGCGTGCCTTAAGATCATTGCGTCATCATGTATATAACACCGTGGCTTTTGTAGGACGCATAACCAGTGTAACTGCGGCTTTAGCTGTAAACACGTCCCAGCGATACACACGTTATGCGGAGCGTAAGTTCTTCTGCTTCTTGCGTAAGGGCTGCACTGACGTCAGAACGCCGAGCTTTGATTTGCTCCAGTAGGAAGGATAGTGGATAGACCTTAAGGCAGCTAGCATTGAGGTCTGCCTACTATCCCTCCATCAGAGCCAATCAGAGATCGGCGTCGTTGTGACGTCAGTGCAATCCCTGCGCAAGAAGCAGGCGAACTTGCACTCCGTAGAGCCTTTACCTGTCCCTCATATCTCGCTGGTCTCAATAAGCGCAGCAAATGTGGGAGCCGGCAGAAAGGCTATATAGCGTGTGATTTACTGGGGCGCGTTTACCCAAGCCTCGTCTCTCTGTCGCCCCCGTAGACCAGGCGACGTGATGTCCGTAAAGAAACGCGCCAATCAGAGTGCCGAAACCGACCTGTTAATTTAATCCACAAGTTTTTTTTTTTTTTTCCGAATACGCTTCTGGGAGAACGGTAAAGGATTGAAGAGGCTGCTTTAGAGCAAAATAGGGTGGTCTTGTTTTCGACAGGAAATAAACAACCATGGTTACAAGGTGAGAAGACAAATCCGCGAGAGTAGGAAGAATGAATGAAAACGAGGAAAAAGTATAGAAACAATGAAAGTTGTCTCTCTAAAATTACGTCCCAATCGGTAGGGTACAATGGGATGAAAATGAGCTTGCCTTTCTTATTCACCTCGTATTTGTGTACATTTCTGTTCGGGTTCTTCGGTATTGACGATTCTTCAATTCGATAAATCGGTACTTTGGTGAGGGTGGCATCATCCTAGTAAAAAATCTTATATGCATAAAATATCTTGGTCCGATAAACGCATATGAATAAATAAGATCATATAAGAGCATGCAAGAACCCTGTAAGATAACATAAGAACAATACAAGATTATATTAGAAGTTTTAAGAAATTTCTTATCAGTTCCTTATAACTGCTTATATAATATTATATTGTTCTTATATGTTATCATAAGATTCTTGTATGCTCTTTTATGATCTTATTTAATCCTATGCGTTTATTGGACCAATAAATTTCTTATTCATATAAGATTTTTAACTAGGGAGCGCTTATCCGTGATCTTTAAGGCGGTCATGAAACTATATGTTTCGGCATTCGCTGAAAGATGAGTGTGAGCGCTTCGTCATGTTCATAATACAGAAGTTCGAAATCCCTTTTTTTTTATAAACTCAACACGAAGACACATTTTTTGTTGCAATATAGTCGAAGTCATCAGTGTCCTTGAGCTCCAACACCCCTAACAGCGACTAAATCTATGATTACGCGCTCTCTACTTGTTCCGAACTGTCATAAAACGTTATCGCATGGTATGTTTTCGTGTAAGGCAAAACAGCAAAAAGGAAATACTTTGCCGGATGCTCCTATCTTGTGACTGGAAATGAGTCAGTCGGTGCAATCTTCATTGCCATCAAGCATTTGTATCTTCACAACCATGGACCCCACCAAGGGGCTGGATTAGTTTCCGTTGTTTTTGAAACTTCTGAAATTACACTACGGCACTTGTCAGGGATGCGACTGCCATATCGATAGTGCTTTCTGCAACAGTTTTGCAGCAAAAAAAAAAAAAGATTAATAAATGTGATTACTAAATGCGAATCTTTTTTTTTCTATATGATATTAGAGTTTCAATTTCTACGCGTCTCTCTTAGGAGCAGAGATCAAAGAATCTTTTGTGACACGCCTATTTTTCTGTTTTGGGTTGGGACATAGGAGCTGATAATGTCTCCCGGCTCGAGCTCTGGGCTTTAATCGACATTTCGGATCACGTTATGTTTTTGGGGTACTACAGAAAGCGGTAACGTCCTCGGAAGATATGGTTTTAGGCACCCTATAGAAGATACTCATGTCAGGCTTACTAGCACCGAATCGAAGCCATGCAAAAGTGTTGTTATAAAACATGGTGCAAAGCGAAAAAAAGAGGACACTGTTTCGCAGCATACTTCATAACGTTCACAGACTAGCCCAATTACAAGTTCTGTAATAGTGTTGTTCACTGAGAAGCGCTATCGAAGGGTATTTCAAACTACGACTTGATTGCAAATGCACCCAAAACTTGAGCTTTTAGAGCAGTCAACGTTAACTGCAGTCCTCTCGCGAACTACAACACCAAGCTGCTCCAAATTTCCCAGTAAATTTAACAATACGAAGAAAAAAAAGACTGATCCTGTCAGTAAATGCTTGACTTACCACAATACCCCTGATCCGTAGTGTGTTCGAACGTTCGAAGGTTGGTGTCAATGTTTCTGCATATCTGGACAAAGAAACTCACGCTCAGTTCACTGAAACATCTCTCGCTAAATTTCTACTGGAAATATGATAGCACAGGAATAATGTCCAAGAGAAACCGATAGGGGTGTGCGAATATTTGCCATTTTCGAATAACGAATCGAATATTCCTCTATTCGATTCGTTAATTGAATCGAACAATAATTTTCAAAATTTTCGAATATTTTTCGAATAATTTCTGAATAGTCGTTGTGGTGTCGCGCCGCGAGATTCCCTTCATAGGCGTCCCACAACGCGCCGGCACGCCTGCCATACGTGCCCGCAAGATGACAATGCATACCTCCTCTCCTAGACAATAATTATCATCATCGGCAGCAGCAGTTTTCTCTATACGAAGTTGCCGTTGCCTCCATTATGGACCACTGTGTTAAGTAGACCCACATGTAAGCGAATTGCCGAGAAACTAGACAGGCAACGTCGACCCGCTTCACTGTCGCTCGGTGAGGCAAGCCGCATTAAAGAGGCATGAGCGAGCGACCGAGGCGATGAGGACGTTTTCTAAAAATCCAAACACCGAGCGACGCGACGAGCGACATTGAGAAATCTCCGTCGCTTGCAGCTGACTCCCGTCACTGTCGCTTATCTTGTCGCTCGCTAAATCGCTTACATGTGGTTCAGCCTTTAGGGACCGCTTTCGCACGAGACTGCTCGTGCACGCTTTCGGAAAGCGTGTTGTGGAGGCGTTTCAGGACTGATTACAACGGTACCGCTGCTCTCTATGAGTGAAGTAGAAGTGGTAGAAGCAGGAAGTTGTTCGAAAAGAAAGCGCTGTAGAATGTGGAAGTTTTTCGGCCGCTCCCATGCAACCAATTGAAGAAGCCACAACAGCTGTTTGTGTTGAGTCTTTGCCAACACTTTCCATGGCTGTTCCACTCTTTCAGTGTAAGAATATGTTGCATTTTGAGGGCGCAAATGGAACAAGACTCTGCGTTTTCCCAGAATCTTCTCAGATCAGTGAAAACATGGTTCCTGGACGTAAGCACACAGGCACATCACTCCCATGCCACCTTCCTTGATCCTCGATGCAAGGACATCTGCTACGACAAGGAATAAAAAGATAATGTAGAGTTCCTACTAAGTACAATGCTTCAGGATGTAGCGGGCTCAAGCGAACTGTGATTTTATGTTGAGCATCCACGTGAACCGTAACATTATGTTTAGCATTCTGTAAGCTGTGCTCACAGAATGCTGACGCAGAATTAGAGCTCTGCTCTAATTCTGCGTTACAGGGAGTTGTAAACGGCGTTTATTTTTTACAATAATTTTAAGAAACTTTTTGGAGCAATAAAAATAATTTTATAATTTCTTTGCTCTTCTTTAGTAGCTGTCTATTTACTATTCGGTAAACTATTCGAAAATTATTCGATTCGTATTCGTATTCGATTCGGTGCAGTGTTGGCGGTAACGCGTTACAAGTAACGGCGTTACCGGTAACGCGTTCCTTTTTTTGGTAACGTTGTAACCTACTCGTTACTTTTCCAAAGAAGTAACGGGTAACGTACTTACGTTACTTATTTTGAGTAACGTGTAACGAAATTACGTTACGTTACTTTACTTCCTAAAAACTTAAAAAAATTAAATTTTTTTTGTCTTTTTAAGTGCCCAGTCATAAATTCCTTAGTCAAAAAATGACGCTGTCCTCCACTTTTCTTTGACGTCGGTGCTATTCAGATTTGACGTCACACGCCACCTGCCACTGGTTTTCTCCCGCGGCTCGTTGACCTCGCTACCGCCGTCACCTCGGCTGGAAGGCCAAAGAGGTCCGGCTTCGGGTGGGTTTGGGAGATTCCTGCGTCGAAGGCTGCGTTTCGCTTCCCGCTGGGAAAGAGAATGACACCTTCGTGTCATTCCCTTTCCCGTTTTCGGAATTTGAAAAACGGAGGAGGCCTTGAGCGATTGACCGACAGCCAACATACCGAGCGAGTGGCTCTCCGGACCCACGTGGACATGGACATATTTTAGCTATGGCGCTTACGCACATATCAAACGTCGAAACAGCAAATGTTTTAGTTCGTGAATAAAAAGTAACGCAACAGTAACGTGCGTTACTTTTTATCAGTAACGGTAACGGTAACGCGTTCCTTTTATTTTGAGGTAACGTAGGTCGGTAACGCGTTACTTTTATTTGCAAGTGACGAGTAACGTATTTAGTTACTTTTTTCGGTAACGCCTACAACACTGATTCGGTGTCACAATTATTCGACTCGTATTCGATTCGGTTTCAAAAATCACTATTCGCACACCCCTTAGAAACCGACAGAATTGGAATAAGGGATTTTCTATTTTTAATTTTTGTTTAGTCGAAAAATCACGTGTAGAGTTGCTGTCGCGGGGCATAAGCGGGGTGCTACTACTGCGGGTAGAATGAATGAGGGGCAGCCATTTCCATTCCCTGGATTTTTATTCCTCTTCCTTCTCTTTTTCCCCGCTGCTATATGTGGTGCACGCGCACACATAAAATCCACATCACTACATCACTTCCCCCAAGAAGCAGACAAATGACCAGAACGAAAGGCCCATTAAGAGCAGACGTAGTCCTTGAGTCGTGCAGGAGGGCACCTGGTACGGATCGGTCGCGATGTTCCTGATGGATCAGGGGCAGGGGCTTCAACAGAACGGTCTCTTTCGTCCTCCCCCTGAACGAGGCGTTGCTCGGTTTCTCGATCAGTCGGGTCTGGAAGCGTTCCCCTGCAGCCATCTTGAGAGAGGGGGACATTGAACCACGCGTTGTCCGAGTCATAGTCACCTTCGGATCCTTTGCTCGTGGTGGGGGGCATTGGTTTAAAAAAACTAGCGTTTCTTGTTATTGTGCCGTGATCCCGCCGTGCCGTAATTTGCGTCCCCTTGACATCGATGACCTGGTATGGCTTGGGGTCATAGGCAGGGGTCAGCTTGTTTCTTTGGTTTTGTTTGGAGAGAACTCTGTCTCCCACAGTGAGGTTGTGAGGCCGGGCGTGCCTACGTTTGTCAGCGTATATCTTGTGCTTTGTGCGATTTTGGAGATCTGTGTCTTGCCACGTCTGAGGTGGGTTGTCATTGGAGCAGCTTGGGAGAAGATAGCCCATGGACCTGCCGAAAAGCACATCAAAAGGTGGGGTTCCAGTTGCTGAATGGGGTGTTGCCCTGTAGGCCATCAAGAATTCGCCCAGCTTAGAGGTCCAGCTATTGTTTTCCAGTGTTGTCGCTTGTATGAACCGTTTCAATGTTCGCATGAATCTCTCCACTTCCCCATTCGCTTGCGGCCAGTGCGGTGTGATACGCTGATGGTGGAATCCTAGCGTGTGGGCGAATTGCTTGAAGTCGTGGCTCTGGAACGGGGGTCCGTTGTCCGTTTTGATCACCTTTGGGATTCCGAAGATGCTGAAGATCTTGGTGATGCTATTGATGACGGATTGGCCGGTGAGCGATGACAATATCTTTACGACAGGATAGCGGGACGTGTCATCCATAAGGACCATCAGGTATTTGCCGTTTGGAAATGGACCGGCGAAGTCAAGTGAGAGGGCTTCCCAAGGCCGACTGGGCTTTTCTGGAATGGCGATGGGGTCGGCATGTTGGTACTGAATGGTCGCTTGGCACGCCATACAGGTTTTCAGAGCTGTTTGCACTTTAGTATCGAGATGAGGAAACCAGACCTTCTGCTTCATGAGCTTGGTTGTCTTGGTTATCCCTTGGTGCCCCACATGTGCAAGAGATATAGCTCGTTGCTGGAGAGCGGCGGGTAGAACGAGACGAGTACCTTTCAGCAGCAGGCCATTGTCTGCCACAGAGAGCTCGTGTTGTATTGACACAAAGTCCCTGAGAGCTGGGTTGCGCCATCTGGCGGGGCTCTTGAGGGCAGCGATCACTTCCTGTAGATGTTGGTCAGTAGCCGTGGCATCAACTACTTCTGCGCTAGTCATAGCTTTTGGAAGATGGCATTGAGCAATAAGGTTGACATACGCATCAGTGGCATGAGCCAGGTTGGCGTCAGCAGGAAGATTTGGCAAGGGATGGCGAGACAAGTAGTCCGAAGGGTTGCTGCTTCCACGCGTATGTTCCACTCTGAAGTTATATTGCTGAATTCTCAGAGCGAGACGCTCAAGGCGTGCCGAGGGAGAGGCTCTTGGATTGGTAAGGATTGACACGAGTGGTTTGTGGTCTGTGTGGAGAAGAAATGTGTTGCCATATAGGTACAGGTGAAAATGCTCAACTCCCCATACCACAGCAAGTAGTTCACGTTCAATTTGGGAGTATCGTGATTCCGTGGGGGTCAAAGCACGGCTAGCGTACGCGACAGTTTCAATGATATTGCCTGTCTTCTGTGCTAATATGGCACCGAGTCCAACAGGGGATGCGTCAACTGTAAGAATGATCTCCTTTGTGCCATCGAAAAATGCGAGATTATGTACTTCAGAGAGTTTTCCCTTCAAGTTGTCCAGGGAAGCCTGCTCTGTTGGTCCCCAGACCCACTTGGCATTTTTCTTGGTGAGGAGCCGAAGGGGGTGTGTAAGGTCCGCGAGATTAGGAAGGAAGCGTCCGCTGTAGTTTACAGTGCCAAGCAGACTTCGAACTTCATGCGCGTTAGTAGGAGCTTCCATTTCCCTAAATGCTGCAATCTTTTGGGGATCCGCAGTAATGCCAGAAGCGGAGAAGATGTGTCCAAAGAAGCACAGGCTCGTCTGTGCGAAGAGGCATTTTTTTGGGTTAACTGTGAGGCCCCATTCTTTCAACCTTACAAGTGTGGCCTCTACGGCCTGGTCGTGTTCTTGTTTTGTCTTACCAAACACTAGTATGTCGTCACTGATGTTGAGGACGTGAGGTATTCCATTAAGGACTTGGCGAATAGTTTCCTGAAAGACCTCGGCGGCCGCGTTAATGCCAAACATTAGGCGCTTGTATCGATAGAGCTTGGTGTGTGTCGCAAATGTCGTTATTATTCTTGATTCTTCGTCAAGTTCTAGTTGATGGTATCCATCCTTTAGGTCAAGTTTTGTAAATAACGTTGACCCATTCAGTGCGATGACCAAGTCGTCGAAGGTAGGGCAGACATGCCTCTCACGAAGGATGGCTCTGTTTGCGCATCTCATGTCGATGCATAATCGAATCTCGTCTGGGTTTTGCGGTTTTGGCACGATTACGACTGGAGAAACCCACGGGGTAGGTCCTGTTGCTTCTTCAATAATGTCCAAGGATAGAAGCTGGCTGATTTTTTCTTCCACTTTGCTTCGCAGCGCAAAGGGTATTCTTCGGTGAGGTTGAGAGACTGGAACAACTCCCCTGTCAACGTGAAGATGTACTTGGATGTTCTTTAGTTTGCCAATACCGGCACATAGCTCAGGAAAGGCCATGAGTGGTGTCCCAAAGGAGCTCGACATGGCTTCAGCGCTCGGGCTCAGAGGTGCTTGCTGGGACAAATCCACGGCGTACGTGATTTTGATGAGGCCCAGTCTGTTCGCAGCAGCGAAGCTTAACAATGACCTCATTGAACCCTCCATCACGAAAATGTCTTCTCTTATGCTGCTGCCCTTGTACGTCAGCGTGGCGCTTAGTTTGCCAAGGATGGGTAGAGGCGTGCTTGACCCATATGCGTAAATCCGAACTCCTGCTTGTTGCAGCTCAGCAGGTGTTCTTAGAGTTTCTAAGGTGTGAGTCCCGATGACTGACACTGAAGCACCTGTGTCGATCAGAAAGTGCACGAGGGTGTCGTTGATATCTACACAAGCTTGTGGAAGGCTACAGTTAGATATCTCCGAAACGGTTCCAATAGCGTAGATGTTCTCGTCAGAGTCAGAGTCACGTGACAGATGAAGTATGGGCTTGTGGGCTGACTGACAGACTTTTCTGAAATGGCCTTTTCTGCCACAAGCTCTGCAGGAGGACAACTTGGCAGGACAGTTTGCTTGTCCTCCCTCATGGGGCCAATTGCCACCACAGTGGAAGCACTGAAGAGATGAGTCTTGACAGTGTTGTGCTCGGAGTTCTGGCTTCCGCCGAGGTGATGAGGTGCTTCTTGGTGTATAGCCTGCACGGTCTTGGCGAGGTTCTTTATCGAGATTGTGGACAGCGGCATCAGTTGATGTCTCCATGGCTGTTGTTGAGCGTTCGACATCTTCGAGGAGCCGAGCTTGTTTCAGAAGCGCTGCAAGGTCGAGGTCCTGCCTCAAAGCTGTCCGTCTCAGACGCGATGATGTTGTCGCAAATATGATTTGATTCTTGATTTCGAGATCAGGGTTAGCAAATCCGCAATTCCGAGCAAGAAGCCGAAGTCGGATTGAAAATTGACTCATGGACTCGCCATCGAGTTGCTTCGCCTGCCGAAATTGAAAGATTTCAAACGTACTGTTCATGTGTGGATTGAAGTAGGCGTCGAGCTTGTCTTTGAGATCCTTATACGTGCTCACAGTTGTAGTCGTGCCTGATGAGGAATCAGCCACGACAGTCGCTGGCGTGCGGCCGGATGTTAAGTTACTCGGCAAGTCAGGGAGAGTCTCGGAGATTTCGTGAATTCGCTCCCCCGCATAGTGAAGTAGAAGGGCGCGTTTGCGTGCGTCATCTTTCACGTCAAAAGCAATGATAAAGTTTTCGAACCTGGTTACCCACCGTCGCCATTCGGAGCCGATGTTAGCGGCGTCGGTGGCGTCCAAGTCGAACATGGGCAGAGGAACCGGGATCAACGCCATTGTTGGTGGGAATGTAGGCCTAGCTTCGGAGCCGACCCAGTTTGGTAGATCACTGGCTGGCTGTGAGTTCGTGCAAGGAAGTTACCTGTCAGAACTGTAGCTGGAGACAGTCTGAAGCATCCTCGTCGCCATTGTAGAGTTGCTGTCGCGGGGCATAAGCGGGGTGCTACTACTGCGGGTAGAATGAATGAGGGGCAGCCATTTCCATTCCCTGGATTTTTATTCCTCTTCCTTCTCTTTTTCCCCGCTGCTATATGTGGTGCACGCGCACACATAAAATCCACATCACTACACACAACACTGATTCGGTGTCACAATTATTCGACTCGTATTCGATTCGGTTTCAAAAATCACTATTCGCACACCCCTTAGAAACCGACAGAATTGGAATAAGGGATTTTCTATTTTTAATTTTTGTTTAGTCGAAAAATCACGGTGGACGTTTGATAATAAAAATGTTCGAATTAAGGCACTGGACACCAAGTACTGACAACAGTTATCATTCCTAGCAGGCGGAAAGTGCACACCTTTGAGAATTTAAGCTTCAGTTTATACGAAGTGGTTTTGCTAACTTTCGGTAGATCGAACATAAGAAAAGCAGGTTCTTTACGCGCTGCTGCAGTTCTTTGAAGAACAGGTGTAAAGTCATATTAAGATTTGGGTACTTAACTTCATGAATGTTTTTTTTGTTTCCAATACACCGGCTATGCTTTCTCTGTTAAACCCGACAAGCAGCAGTAGGCCGATCCCAAATCACGTTGAGTGTCCCTCCTAAAGGGACACTCAAGTACTTTTTGAATAAGTTTTTTTTTGATGGCATATTGTTTGTTGGGCTTTAGTCAATAAAAAGGATAAGTTCTAGATGGCAAGGCGTCCAATTAAACTCACAGCAATAGAAATACACGGGCCTTGTTTTCTCTCGGGTCCTTACTACCTCCATTAAATTTTATGAATTAAAATAGTGAATTGCGTGGAGATTCCGAACGTTACTACTATTGCTTTTTTAGGCGTGTTGTGCGTCATATTTGGACAAAAACGTTAAATCTTTCGGTGTAGGAGACGTAATACAGTAATATGTTGCTCGAAAACGTCATCTGACAGCGCCCTCTGGCCTCAGCTTTGTCACGATTTTTGATTATATTTTCAATAGAGAAATCGGCCGCTCATTAATGTTATTTAGGGTTTTTAGGTATCCGTTCTAAGCGGTATCTGCGCAAAGTACGAAAATCGTTGCATCGCCCCTTTAATATTGCAAATTCCGCAGAAACTTTACACTACTTAAAGCATAGCAGATCGGAAGATTTTCAGGGCCGCCCGACAGATGGCGTCGGTGCGTTCTCTCGTTGGAAGCAGTGACAAGGGGTTGCATCGCAGTCGGTCATAATCCGAACGCAAATGCGGGAACCAACCTGGAGGCGCAACTCTGTGCCCGGCACTTCGTCAAGCCCATTAAAAGAAAATACAGATACAAAGATCGCGTCCTTTTGGCGGTGGAGCAGTTATAAAAGAACACGATAACACATTTTGTACATTAGATATACGTTACATGCGCCACCTTGAGCTCACGTTTCCGGGGCTTATCTGACGCGGCGTGTACAAGAGACGTCGATTACGGCGAATAACACTGCCACACGAACCAGATTATAATGAGCTCGAATGCAGGTACACCTGGAATCGTTAATCCTAGATCGTCCGAGTAGCGCGCTTAAGGGCTTGTGGAGAGGATGACGCAATAAAAATGAAAACAACAACAACAACGTGGAGTGAATTGCACTGCTGTGAGAAGGAGGACAACAAGAAATAAAAGAATACTGAGAACAGAAAAGGAAAAAAAAGCGGACACTAAAAAAGAAGTAAAAAAAGAGAAGGGCTCGAAGGTTGCAGGACTTGAATAATGCATGAAGAGGCGAGTCAGCCGGCCTACAAGTCTTCAAAAGGTGCGCACGGCGCGTACCACGAAGGGTACTTTCATTCATCGTTCACCCCTTAGCTCACAGCAGCGTGGAAGCTCATCGTACCAACCAACCACCTGCTTTTCGTCACCTGACCAAGCTCTCTGCGCTTGGGTATGGGCAGGAGCGTGACGACGTAGCGAAAGGAAGACGTGTGGCTGGGGCAACGAGCGCGTATAGCTTCCACCAGACTATCAGCTTAGGGGTGAAACGGAGATTAGGGGAGAAGACAATGCCCGTGGAAAGGGAAACTACCACCAGACTAAAAAAGCTAAATACATAAAAATAAAACGACGCATTAAAAAAAAAGGATGGGAAATTCTAAGGGCAACCACCGGTGGCAGAACCGTCCCGCGTACAATCAGATTTACAATTGTCATTTGCATAGGGCCCGCATATTCGGTGCGTTTTGATCATTCTTTTAGGGGAGGAAGTGGGGCGCGTATTTTATTCGCGAAGCGTAACTTGAAACGCTTTCTGGTTTTGGTCTCTGCTTTCGCTTTCTTTCTTTTGCATTTTTTTGCTACCACAATTTGTCTGGTTTCGATCCCCATGGGCATCAGTTCACGACAGAAGAACAGCGCTGTTGCCTGCGGAAAGAAATAGGTTACGTCGAGCCCCTCAACCTAATAAGAAATCTTGAACTCAGTTCGCGTATTCGTTTTTACATCCAATTAACTGTCATGTTGATAACGTCTTCGATTTTTGTTGTTGTTCTTATTGCTTGCCGATTCCAAAACTTTTTCTTTGTGCCTGTACGTTAATATGTTTATGTATTCTTGGTTTACGAAGTACATTTGTTCATCTACTACATGAGATTGGACGGAAGACAAATATAGACAGATCTGAACATGATTACCCGTATATCCGAATATATAAAATGAACGAACATGTAATTACTTGATGGAAGTCTCA
>JAZHYW010007306.1:0-36959 GCA_037355805.1 Ixodes ricinus | reverse complement strand
TATATTGTAGCAGAAGTCGGATTCAGTGATGGGGGTTTATTATTTACACGGGTATCGAAGATAGAACTCAAGATGACCGTCCGGTATATATTTGCCGCTCGCTCAGTCTGTCCTTCTTCTTCCTCTTCCCCCAGGACGGCGCGTCCCCGAAGACTCGTGCCGCTTCTCTTTGTCACAATATATCCCTTCGCAGAGGTAGCCATCCTGGCGAGGGTGATGTTAGGGCTGGGAGATTGGCGGACTGTAGAGTTTAAGGCGGTTCACATGAGCTATTTCACGACCACGTCGGCGGCGATCAGTAGGTGGCGAAAGGGGCTCGATTTCATAGTTGACTTCTGAAGTCTGGCGAAGCACACGGTAGGGGCCGTGGTAGTTTGAAAGCAATTTCTCACAGAGACCGGGATGGCGTTGCGGTGTCCACAACAGGACAAGATCACCCGGTTTGAATGAAAGAGGGTTGGACGCGGCATCGTGGCGGCGTTTTTGTTGTCCTTGAAGGTCGGCAGTGCGTGTCCTTGCTATCTGACGGCATTGCTCAGCATGTTCTCGGATTTCGGTGAGTGGTGTGCATTCAGACTCCTCCGGCGAATAGGGCAACAGGCTATCGAGCATTGAAGAGACCTCCCTCCCATAAAGAAGAAAAAAGGTGAAAATTGGGTAGTGTTTTGAACGGCGGTATTATAAGCAAAGGTTATGAAGGGAAGAACCTTGTCCCAATTTCGGTGATCAGGGGAAATATACATGGCAAGCATATCAGCGAGTGTTCGGTTGAAACGTTCGGTCATGCCGTTGGTCTGCGGATGATATGGTGACGTTGTTCGATGAATAACGCTGCAAGCTCGTAAAACCTCTTCCACAATTTTTGAAAGGAACACAGTTCCGCGGTCGCTAAGGAGCTCTTTCGGAGCTCCATGACGGAGAACAATCTGGTTTAAGAAAAAATTGGCGACATTTTCTGCTGTCGCCGAAGGTAAAGCAGCGGTTTCGACATAACGGGTGAGGTGATCAATGGCGACGATGGTCCATCGGTTTCCAGAGGAGGAATTCGGAAGGGGACCAAAAGATCTATCTCGACGCGCTGGAATGGTCGTTCTGGGCACGGTATGGGCTGGAGCAGACCTTGAGATGAATGGGAAGGCGACTTGCGACGTTGGCATTCGGGACATGATCTTACAAACTTTTGAACGCTGCCATAAAGCCCTGGCCAGTAGTACCGCAGACGAACCCGAGTGTAGGTCTTGAGAAGTCCTCCATGAGCACATGTTGGATCGTTGTGAAGATGTTCTAAAACCTCACGTCGTAAGTGACGAGGGATAACAAGAAGCCAATGGAGACCTTCAGGTGAATAGTTGCGCCGGTAAAGGAGCCCATTCCGAATGCGGAAATGTTGGGACTGCCTTCGTAGTGACCGGTTTTGGGACGAGTCAGGGTCTCTCACAACTGTCACAACTTTCGATAGCCACGGATCTCTTGCTTGTTCGAGTTGCATGTCGACAATATTTAGTGCCGACAAGGTGAGAGGGTCTTCGTCGGTGTCAGATGGATCGGGTGCGTCAGAGCGCAGGAGACATCTCGAGAGACCGTCGGCGTCGCCATGTTTGCGGCCAGATTTATACAGAACCGCGAAGTCGTATTCTTGTAGGCGCAGCATCCATCGACCAAGGCGTCCAGTGAGATCTTTTAAAGACGATAGCCAGCAAAGGGCATGATGATCGGTCACAACATTAAAACGTCGACCATAAAGGTATGGGCGAAACTTCGTGACTGCCCACACGACTGCCAAGCATTCTTTTTCGGTTACGGTGTAATTTTTTCGGGTTTTGAGAGAGCCCTACTTGCATAGGCGACAACGTAGTTATCAAAACCTGCTTTTGTCTGAGCGAGTACTGCTCCGACTCCAAAGCCGCTGGCATCAGTTCGGAGTTCTGTTGGAGCAGTGGGGTCGAAGTGTCGGAGTATTGGGGCGGATGTTAGAATTTCCTTGAGCTGATTGAAGGCAGCTTCACACTGAGATGTCCAAGAAGGCAGGTGGGACGATTTCTTCAAAAGGTCATGCAGGGGTGCTGCTATGGATGCGAAGCCACGCACAAAGCGTCGAAAATAGGAACAGAGTCCAAGAAAACTTCGCAGTTCTTTCTCTGTGGTTGGCTTTGGCATGTTGGAAACGGCCTGAATTTTCTCAGGATCCGGCTGAATGCCGTCTTTGGACACGAGGTGACCCAGAACTTTTATTTGCCGCGCCGCAAATCGACACTTCTTGACATTTAGCTGGAGGCCGGCGTGGCTGAGACAGGACAATACGGTTGTTAATCGATGGAGGTGCTCCTCAAATGTCTTTGAAAATATAACTACGTCATCTAAATAACAGAGACATATTTTCCATTTCAGGCCTCGCAACACGGCATCCATCATACGTTCAAACGTCGCGGGTGCGTTGCATAGGCCGAAGGGCATGACGTTGAACTCGTACAGTCCTTCCGATGTAATGAAGGCGGTTTTGTCTCGGTCGTTGGAGGCCATGGGAATTCGCCAGTAGCCTGAACGGAGGTCTAGAGAAGAAAAATACTCGGCTCCCTGCAAGCTGTCGAGGGCATCGTCAATTCTGGGCATTGGATATACGTCTTTGCGTGTGATCTTGTTCAGCCGCCGGTAGTCAACGCAGAATCTTATGCTACCATCTTTCTTCTTGACGAGGACAACTGGGAAGCCCACGGACTCGTAGATGGTGTGATGACACCTTTGTCCAGCATGTCGTTCACTTCGTCATCTATTATGCTTCGTTCAGACGCTGAGACACGGTATGGACGTTGACGTAAGGGTTTCTCGTTGCCTGTATCAATGTGGTGGACTACAGACGTGGAACGGCCCAAAGTAGACTGTGGGCGATCAAATATGGTGTTAAATTTACGCAGAACGGACAAAATTGAGTCTTTTTGAGACGAATCGAAGTGGCCATCTACAGTGGATAACAAGAACTCGTCTTCGTCATGTCGCTGCTGAACTAATGCACAACAATATGTAGGAGAGGGAGTATCGAATGCGAAAACCTCGATGGCTTGAGATGGTTCGGCATAGGCTACAACTTCACCGGCAGGAAGCATTATTGGGAGAGAAGACATATTGAGAGCCATAATAAATCCGTGGCCGTTGTCAAGGTTGAGCAAGGAAAAAGGAACAAGGATACCTGTCTTGCGAAAAAAAACTGCAGATGGAGATGCCATTAGGACTAGCACTTCGAGTTTAGATGACTGAATCGGCAGAAACACAGAAGAAAATGCAGGAATTCTTGTGTCATCAGTTAGAAATAATTTGATCGTGTCGACAGCGTCATTTTTTTCAGGAAGCCGAATTTCAGCAAAGTCCACTTCTGCACGTTCACAGTCAATAAGGGCACTTCGTTGCTTTCAAAACGTCCCAGCCAAGAATCACGTCGTGAGAGCAGGAAGGAAGCACCACGAATTCGACACAGTAACATATTTCTTGAATCACAATGCGTGCTGTGCAGACACCGGTAGGGACAATGTTTTGCTCACCAACAGCTCTAAATGGACGTCCAACAAAAGGGGTCGTGACTTTCCTCAAGCGATTACAAAGGTCAGCCCGAATGACTGATACTGCAGCGCCGGTGTCAACTAATGCTTGAACGTGCAAACCATCAATTACAATATCAATCATATTTCGTGTAATAGGGCGAGGACTTAAGGATGTAGAAGGATTTGCAGTTCTCGCCTCTGGAACTGCTCCTAGCAGTTTCCCTCTGGAGCGGGAGATGTCGTACGTGGGCGGAGAGGAGACAGCGAGCGTCGTCTGGGAGACGGAGATCTGCTTGGTCGTTGCTGCCGTTGGTAGTCAGAGTAATCTTGGAAAGCATCACTTCGACGACTACCAGCGAAGCCTGGTCGATAGTGAGCTTGTGGTGCGGGACCATAACTTTCAGTGTACCGACGTCGACAAAACCGAGCGACATGTCCAACCAGACCACATGAAAAGCAAATTGGTCGATTTTCCGGGGTCCTCCATATGTCGGCTCTACGTCCTTGCCAGCGAGGGTGAGGAAATGGTTGCTGGGGTTGGACGACAGGCATGGGGGGCGGACGCGCTACCATTTCGGCGTACGTAGGCGCGAGCGGCATTGGCATGGTGGGCGGTATCGCAGGGCAAGGGATAGCGGCTGTGACTTGCTCTTGAATAAGCGCTCTGATGGAAGGTGAGACGTAGGGCTCTGGGGAAGTGGCAGGCTTTCCTAGTTGGCGAGCCACTTCGTCGCGGACGATTTCCTGAATGAGGTATCGAAGGTCACCCCATTTATCAGAAGGACTCTCCGCAGCGTTGTTCAAGCTAGCCAGCTCCACGGGAGGCTGCGGCTTGCGGCTGAGTGGCAAACGCTGGGTGCGCAGCTCAGAAAAGTTTTGGCAAATATCGATGGCTTCAATGACGGTCGCGGGGGCTCTGACGACAAGAATTTGAAATGCGTCTTCAGCAATTCCCTTCATGATGTTTTTCAGTTTTTCGTCTTCCGGCATCTGTGTGTCGATGCGCTTGCACAATTTGAGCACATCTTCAATGTAGCTGACGAAGCTTTCATCATTTTGTTGAACCCGTGATGCCAGGGTTCTTTTTGCTATCAGCTTTCGCTGGGCTGGCTTCCCAAATACTTCCTGAATTTTCGATTTGAACAGAGTCCAGGTCGCCAGCTCTGACTCGTGATTGGTGTACCATAATTTAGCGACGTCAGTCAAATAAAAAATAACGTTATTGAGTTTCAGCACATCATCCCATTTGTTATGAAGGCTTACCCTTTCCACAGACTCCAACCAGTCATCAATGTCATCGTCGCCGATCCCGCTGAAGAGCTTCGGGTCACGTTGGCGAAGGGCTCCGGCACACAGAGTAGTCGTAGGTCCTTGGTTGGAGGTAGCCGATCTTGAAGCATTCGAGGTTCCTTCGCCTGTCATTGCTGATGGTAGCCGCCGATTGCGGAGTTCCAGGGTTGGGAATTATACTTGCGAGTGAGGTCCGAGTTGGGAAGCTCGCACTCTCCACCAATTGTAGCAGAAGTCGGATTCAGTGATGGGGGTTTATTATTTACACGGGTATTGAAGATAGAACTCAAGATGACCGTCCGATATATATTTGCCGCTCGCTCAGTCCGCCCTTCTTCTTCCTCTTCCCCTAGGACGGCGCGTCCCCGAAGACTCGTGCCGCTTCTCTTCGTCACAATATATATATATATATATATATATATATATATATATATATATATATATATATATATATATATATATATATATATATATATATATATATATATATATATATATTTGTTCGTTTTGTTGCAAACCCGTAAATTGTCACGCCTTTATTTATCACGCCACGCACTGTCGACGGAGTTAATGAGCAAACATTTCTTTAGTAGTACAGTATTGGGACCTCATGCTAATGATAGTTCAATCATTCGACATATGTGGTATTTATTAGTAACTTAACTAGCCGCAAATGGAATGTTTGAGAGGTGTGCGTGACAGTTTGCTTCGTTCGCGTCTCAAGTTTTAACGCGATATTCGTGTCATGGGTATATCGAAGTGTTCAAAAACGGGTGCTCGTTTACCCTGCGACATTATCACGGGACGCTCCAAACTCTTACTGCTCAACTATTAAAGAAGGGACACACCAACAAGGCCCATGCCAACCAGGCGTCAAGCGCTTATAAGATGGAGGAATTGAATCAAACATCACCAAAAATCACCGCGTTACGACACGTCAAGTGATATTTCGAGGAAAGGCAGATCCCCCCCCCCCCCCATAACTGGGTATGCACTTGCACAAGTATGCATGGCTGAAAAAGGCACAGTCGGCACGGAATATTTTGGGGGCATGGTAGCGCCAGTCGACATCTAATCCGCAATGATTGGCTGCGCCTTCTGATGGCGCGTTCTCACTCTCAAGACTCTCGCTTTGTATGTGCGCTTCCTTTCGTGTTCGCAGTCATGTTTCGTTTACTCGCTTATGTCACCTCCGTTCCAGACAACAGGAACTGGCGCAAGGTGCCACCAAATGTTATCTGGAGCCATACATTACGCCTGTCCAGGCAGGCGCGTGGAATGACGACTCACAAAGCGGCACCTGGCGCCTGTCCCGGTCATTCGGGCGCGTCGTATGGAAGCGAGTAACAAATACACTACTTTGAGCGCGAATGGAAGCGCATTGTCGAAGCGCGAGTCTTGCCAGCAGCAGCGCGCCGTCAAAAGGAGCAGCCAGTCATTTCGGCTGGCGCTTTCGTGCCCCGCAAAATTTGCTGCCGAACCGTACTTTCATGCACAAACTTCGTTTGAATACACACGTGCGGCACTACTAGCCAGAATGCCTCATCTGCAGTAATCTAAAGACCAGCACGCTGTTGACCAAGAACTCAGGGCTTGTCCACACTAAATGCAGACACTGCACAAAAACAAAAAACAGCTCCGATTGAAAAAAAAATATATATATACATATCTGCGCATGCGCCGACAGAAGCGCCACTTTACTGACGTTAGACGGGTGTATTGGGATTGCGGGTGGTTTCTTCCGAATGCCCGGGGCCCAGCATGTGCTCGTTGCCATCTGGTTATTTGCATCCGGGAGCACGCTCAGAGCTTACAAAACGCCATATTGTTAGCTAGCGATAGAGGTTTTCACAAGAGGCGGGTCTACAAAATTACGTACATGCCTATACTATCCTGTGAATACCTATAGGCCAAGGTCAACTGCCTAAAAATATTAGCCGGACTTTTACGTCATGAGCAAAATAAAACATAACAAAATAAAAGAAAAAACTAACATCACAACTCCTCTGTCGGTACATTACAAGACACAACTAGCTACATATTATGTAGCATTCGTATCTTTCCAACTAATAATTTCGGCTTCCTGTGAAATGCGCACCTGCCCCAAAAGTCTGCGGATGATACTCTACCGAAAACCAATTTATGGTTCCGAAACGAGAAGCCATTATATAACAAAAGAATAATTTTTCAGACATTGAAATGTTCGGACTAATCACAGGACAGCTCATACCCAGCCTCGGAATAAGCGGCACCTGTATCTTCTGAACTGATAATTGTATTTTCCTGTGAATAACGCACCTGTCCAAAAAGTCTGCGGAGCTTAGTCACCAGAGCACACAGTTTCATAGCCCGACACAATGAATCATTAAAACAAAATCATAGAAGAAATAATTTCTGAGACACTAAAACGCTTATTCGGATGACAACACAACGCATAGCCATCATCAAAAACGGATGGCATCTGTATCTTCTTAATAATAATAGTGGCTGCCTGTAAACGGCGCAGCTACCTAAATGTCAGCCAGTCAAAAAATTGCGGAATTTGACCCGTAAAGTGTGCGAGAAGAATTACTTCAATTCAACATTCCGCATCTCTGGAGTACGTGTTCTATCTTCGTTTGCAACGCTGTTGAAGGCTCTGACACCGAAACCTGTGTTTTGGTAGCAACTTTTCGTTCGCGATCGCAAATTTCCTTTAGGATCAACCTCAAAGGCATAGAAATCAAAAATAAATTGAAGTCTGTGAATGTGGCAATAACGCTAACTATAATAAATAGAAACTAATCGTAATTGTCGTTTTGTTTAAAAAAAATATCCTTTTGGTTTCCTGGTGGCTAGACGTCTGGGCTCATGTTTAGCTTGCGGTCTATTCGATCGGGATTGTCGTGCCAGGAAGTAAATATCTTGGTCCCATTACTTTAAAGTTTTGAAAGTATGCGGGTCATATTTTAATTTCCCGGTTCCCAGAGCTCAATAAGATCCGTCGCATTGTTAATGTAGCAAAAATAGTTAGGCTGGGGGTCTCGTGAGACAGCCGACCGATGGCGCAGGTTTGCAGTTGCCACTTGTCTCAGAATCCTGGGATTGTTGTAGCAAGAAAAATATGGAAGAAGTTAAAGAAAAAATTAGTTCATGTTTGCTTTAAAAAAATGTGTGCAGCGATTCTGAGTAGAAATGTTTCTTGCTGTAGACATGCACTAGCGGGGTCCAAACGCCACTGACGAAAAAGTTTCCTTTAAGGCACTGTCGGCCGTTGGACAGCTTTTGTTTATTTGAAGTGTTTTTTATACCTTCCATGTCTTAAGGTTGGAGATTGTAGTAATTATAAACAAATAAAATAAATAAATAAAAAATATTATCAAGAGTAAAAGTTGATGTTTTTTCCGTAGCCTCTCCTTAGCAAATCTTGATGACAAAGTTGTGATGAGCGCATTGTTGGCGTCGTCCACAACGCGATCCCGTGGATTTTGGCATCAAGCTTCGAAATCCCCGTGGAGACAATATTTAACTTCGGCTTAAACGGTGGGTGCTTCTACTGCTTGAGCATTTATCTGGGCCATGAAAGTCAAAGCCTGGACATGTGCGTTCGGGCAGTTGCTCGTTTCCAGTCGCTACAATAACGGAAATAGCCTAAACTTCGCAACGTGTGGAACTCAGCGTGTCACTTATGCTTTCGCGAACCCAGCGCGTCGATAAACATTAAGGGCTTCTATAATAGAAGCCCCCAACGTTAGGGGTCCCTGAAAAAGAAGGGCTCACCACAGCGCATGCTCCGGACCCCAAGCGAGGTTTTAAATTAGCGTTCGCTCCTAACGCAGCATAGACCAATCTCACAGTCAGTTTCATCACGCCACCGCTGCCGCCATGCATCGTGGGGACTGAAATCTTTCTGCGTGCGAGATAACCCCACTGAAGGTTTGTGCGAGCAGAAAACGAAGTGGTGCGAGCTGTCTCATGAACTAGTGCCTGCCTCCTATGAACTACAAATGTGGCGGCGTCACTCGTGCGTGGAACGCATATTGGGATTGGTCTATTCACGAGACTCCTAAGGCAAACCAACATGGTGGCGCCCTGCACCACTTTCTCAGAAAAAATCATAATGGTCGCTGCACTATTAAGCATGATCATAAGCAGTGAATGGAGCGACAGGCTCTCGATTTAGGTTACATCGTTCTCTAGATCGTCTTCTGAATCTGGCCGAAGAACAGCTTTCCGCAGTACATGTTGCTATGACAGCGACTCCCGAATCCCAGTGGCTTGTCTTGCCGCAATGTAAAACGAAAACGAAGGCACAGAATATTAGGGCACACATAAGCGCCGACTCGAAACTGTCTATCAAAAATTCCGAATAAAAAAAAACACAAAGAACGTTAATGTTAAAACGCGCACGCGTGACTTCTCGTGCCTTGTTCAGCTGGTGGGATGTACTGGTTACAATGACATGTCGCAGAAGCAACCTAAAACAGAGTGGACGATTTGTTTATTATCCCTTTTGAAAAGATCACCAGTCTTTACAAGATAGTGGGGGTCATCTGTTTGTGCATTCAGAACGCCTTAATTCACTTTTAAAGAAAATGTCCAGTTCAAAAATTTTGGACAAAGAAGGCGCGTGAACACTAGTATCGCATGTACAAGCCTCTCACTTGAATGTCTGTCATGGTTGCTCGTGAATAAACGAAATGTGAGGATCTGTTTTCACACCAAAACGTCTGGCAAAAACAGGTCACATATGACAAAGTTGAAACAAATCGCGAAAAGTCGAGCAAGGAGCGAGCTTAGAGGGAGAGTTAGAAAAGGCTTTTCTGAATAGAAAACGACGAAAGCAAAGAGGGCGTGTTTTAAAAGGTGGGCCAAATTGCTCCTTCAAAAACTACTAGTCGCACAGGAAAAATGGTTGATGCCGTAGTGGTCTGCGTCAAAGGGCCATTAAGAAAATATATTAGTGTTCGGTATAATAAACAGATCTTTCCAAGCGTCCGGCCATGCTTGAAGCCGCCGAACTTCAGTTAACAGGAGTCAGGAGGCAGCACCCGAGACGTATCGTGATCGGCACGCACAAAGATAAAGCAAGGTTATGGCATTTGCAAGAAAACTAAAGTTCACTCGACGCATTCTGGCAGCGATGGCGTATTCAAACTATCTTGTGAGATCAGGGTATTGGGTAATGATGATGATGATTTTTATTGCAGAAGGGATGGCGCTATGGCCTTAGTGGCGAAGGGGGCTAGGGAAGCACGAATTCACATTCTGCGGTCAACGCCGGTGGAGCGCGCAAACTTCCATAACGATAGTCTCCCTTAAGTATGAGCGTCGTTTTTTGGAGGTGACCCAGTCCTGCAAATTTTGGATGCAAAGGTTTACGTACTCGGCTCTTTTTTTTTTTTCTGTAAGCCGGTGCAGTCCTATTAAAGGTGCTCAACAGTGGGAAGAACGCCGGTAGAGTGCGTAGTGCAAGTTACCGGCGCTCTACGGTTTCGGTTTCCTGTCTAGCTTGGCGACTAATTGCAGCTCTTTAGCAACAGCTTGCGACAGAGCATAAACACTAACGCACGGAACGAATTTAAGACATCCCACAAAATCTCATTCAAAAACATACGCGCTGTGATTTACTACAGAAATGAAACCGTAATGAATGCTAAGAGTGATATTATCATCTGAATAGTGTTAGCCCGAACCACATAGTGCGTAATTCCGACGTATGTACGGGCGTTTTGGCAGGCGTAATCTCGACGTACAGCGGGCGTCGGGGCGAGTGCGTCCTCGGTCGGCGTAAACACGCGCGTATTTGGCGATCCGGCCGAGACAGATCTCGGCGCTCCGGCGTATTTCGGCGTGGCGTATCCGGAAGCGTACGGCGCGGTGCCGGCCGATCAGCTCCCGAGTTGACAGCCCGACGTTGCTCGAGAATTGGCTTGCTTAGCTATGCGACCACCTGGCTGGCTTGACTCAGCCGCCGAAATGGGACCTCGCTTGTCACGTTCGTCGGTTTATCGGCGAACTTTATGAAATCGCTATATCTCTTTAGAACGAGTGATGAACGACTGAGACAAAAGAATATGCCATCTATGTTGCCGTCGATTTGAAAAAAAATTACAAAAGGAAGGGTTTTGAGCAGAGTTCGCGGCCGTCCTCCTGCCGGGAGTTTTTGGCAACTTGTGTTTAAAACGAACATTTATGAAACAGTAGTTAGCAACTTAGCAAATTTGGCTTTGGTTGCTGATTAACATTCCGCTATTTATGTACCCTTGCGGAACGTAAAAATATAGCAGCCATTTTACATTTTTCTTCCTTTCATGAAAAACGCGAGTCGGGCTACACTGCATCAAACGACGAGAAGACGTCGACGAAAAGCGCAGTGTGTGGTTTGGTCACCTACTTCTCCTCTCTTCTATAAAAAAGGCGCCCGCCTAATCTTGTGATTACGCCTGCTGAAACGCGCGTAAATTCCGCGACAATATGCCCTATGTGGGTCGGCTTTTACATCGTTCAAAAGTTCGGGGCAGTTTATGGCAGCATTTGTAGACGCTGCGTACCATCTGAGCAATGCTGTCGAGACATGTCGCAAGCGTTGAGGACGCCCTGGTGCCAAGTTTAGCACATGAATTTCAGAAAGCTTTTGTTACGCTTCCTCAACGCGGCGCGCCCTCTTTAATGTACGATGTTCAAAATGCGATATATGTTTTATTTACTGAATACAAAAAAAAATTAAACCCTTTAGAGTCACTTATTGCTCGTACATAAATGACAAACCGGGCGCGGCATCCTCTCTTTGAGAGCCTGAATTACCAAGAGTTTTCAGGTGCTCGATCGAAGTAACGTTGTTTACGAGCCGCTTTTTTCATTACGAGCAACGAGGTAGAGGGGCTTAGAGCGATAACCCGGGGTTCCGGACTGCACTCGAAAGTGAGCTTCATAAGGCCGCTGGCATTGTACGCAAATTACACCACTCGCCACGTGACCACACCAAATACGTAACGTCACAAAGAAGATGACAGCGCCCAGGCAGCGGCTGGCCCCAGCTGGGCCGGAGCTTGTCGGATGCTTTGTTCGTTGTCGGTTGTCTAGGCAAGTTGATTTCAGACGTGGAAGCCGTCATATGAGGCCGGTCAAAAGCGACTTCAGAGTTCAGCGTGGTGCCTGGTGTAGGTATAACGTCAAAATATAGAGAAACGGTATGCATTTCGCTGGTGACCGACGGGGATATTGCCACGAAAGAGACAATCGGCCCTACGTTGCTCGGACCTCGGATTGACACAGATACCACAAGGAAACAGTTTAAGGCAACTTTTCTGTACTCTTGTTGACCATCGGAATCTTCGAGGTCTGCAGAGGAGCGTGTGCAATATATTTCGATGCACAGTTCAGCGACGGATATTCCTTGAGTTGCGCTTTGCAGTGTGCAATCGTGGTGCCGCTTCGTTCAAAAGACCGAAGGCTCACTTTGGGTGTGCGGTGCACCGGAGAGCTGCCTTCAAGCTAGTAGTTCTTGTGCCGTGCTTCAGGTGATGCTGTGCTGCTTCCTAAATTGTTCTGGCGTAGACGTGCACTTTCACGGAGCACAGGTGTTCCAGTTGGTATTGATTTCGCTGGTCTGTCGCACGTTTCGTCAACACAAAAGTTTCATCAACACTCGTTACGCGAATAGCAAGCTCTATGGACATTTCATCGCGCGTGTTACCTACCCAGTCCACCCGTTCACGCCGCTTTGCGACGACAGTCTGCAGTGGCACATTACCAGAAAAGTGGTCCCACATCCATTTCAGTTCAGCTCGTCCACGGCAGTCGCCATACCCCGAAGGAGAGTGATTTATTCGGACAGAATGCCACTAAAGCAATGCAGCTTCTTTAGTGGTCAGGATAGGCTCTCTTGGGTCTGTTCTGTTTTACTGTCATAAATGCTTGCTCCAGTCCTATTTTCTATCAATATTTACGATTCTGCATAAGTTATAGGCCATGCTCAGCTCTCATCGTATGTTCTCTTGGAGGTGCTGCGCACTTTACTCATAGCCCTTCACTCCGTGCGCAAACTCGCGGCTCCTCAGCCGAGTTGCCTGATAACAAGACACGGGTGGCAGATTATCCCGCGTCTTAACACCCCGGTGAGCCATGAACCAAGTCCTATCCCGAGCCCGGCAGAAAAACCACAAGACAAGCGAGTACCACAAGAACGAACCTCGGAAATACACCACGAAGAACCTGAAATCCGAGCCAGTCGCTGGTATCTGCAAGAACCACCGGTGTCTTTTGACAGAAAAACTGAAGTCGACTAAGCCACCAAGGACAAACCTGTAGCAGCAAACCGTGTCCACTCCCACCATTGTTTGCATGCTGTCGCACTTCACACTCCGACGCCATTTCATGCAAGGTGTATGAAGACGTCGAGGGCTGGATTGAACAACATGACCATGTCGCCTGCCACAGTGGGTGGACAGACAACCACCTCCTGCAGAACCTATACTTATCGTGGAAGAAACCGCCAGGCACTGGTTTGAGAACCACGAATCCTCCTTAACGTCGTGGGAAGTTTGCAGAGATCGACCTGAATTGCGCGTCCATCAGCCAACATTGACGAGAGTGAGCCGAATTCCTAATTCTGTCCAGGACATGGCCCCAACGAGTGCGTCACCGCCTTCGTGGAGGATGTTTTGCGCCTGATCGAGCTCCCACAAAAACCCTGATGCTACACAAGACAAGAAGCTAAGAATCCCATGTCCCTCATATGAGGGACAATACCTTCGGCAGCCTTGTCCGCAACCCCACGACAACAGTCGAAGGATTCATATCACCGAGGCTTCCAACATTGAATGTCACACTGCAGGCCCGAGCCTGTCACTGTCAACAACTTCCCGGCGTCTTGACACTCGAATCGTCCAGCTGCAACTTCGATGCCAGCCCCCCAGGCATCCGCGATATCATCCACAACGATATCCGGGAGGAGATAAGGAAGCTACTTCCTGCCATCAGTTGCCCGGCTTTTATTTTTATTGCAGAGATTGTTGCGGAACAAGTTCGAGAGGCATTTCGACTGGAGACTTCTTCGAGCGAAGCGGCATCTGATGAACCTAGGGCGACTTATGCCACAAAGTCACAACGACCACCACCGGCTACCTATTACTATTCAATGCCAATTCAGCGTGACACCCCAACTCCGAAGCTTTCCCTACATCGGGAAGAACCAGTGTAGGTCCGCGCTGAACAAAGTACACCGAGGAAAACAGAGGTGCTGCGAATGGCCGACCGAAAACCCCTCTGCTACCCCTGCATGAGGCCGGACCATGTCTACTGGAGGTGCCCGTACCAATGAATTGGACTGCAAGGGATCGTGCCCACCGAACCTCGACCACGTCTCGACAAGCGTCCACGAAAGATTGGGGATTATCTTCGGCGGTCTTTGTCCCTGGTGCCGACATTGCCTGAAGCTCCTGATCCCATTCATCTGGATGGGACGTGAAGCACGACAAAGCAGGTGAGCGGCAATGCAAGGAGAGTTGATTTGGTGTCGATTGTCGTCCAATGACAATACATAATAAATTTCTGACACTAATTATTTGTGTCCAAGCCACGAAGCACACAATGTCCCACTTTGAGGGAGAATGCCGCTCAGTGACTTGAAGGAATAGAGTGGTTGGTTGCTCTCACAACTGTACTGCATGCATCACCAGACTTCAATTTGCCACACGAGATTTACACAAGTTGCAGTGGTCGCGGGATGCAGAATAAATCGCCATTACGAAATGGAAGTGAAATGGCTTGGATAGCAAAACAAGCATTGTTGCCAGCTATCAAGTCAACGGTACAGCAAAGGCACAGCCACGTAGGCAATACATTCCCGAGCTTGCTGCAATGATGCAGAAAACGACCATGAAATTTGCGGATTAGAAGCCAGCCCTGCAGCTTCAGTGCGTTAGATGTCAGTGGCCGCACATGACGTATGATTACAAGACGGCGTCAGTCGGGCAAAGTTGGTATCGACCAAACTGAACACCGACGTGCCAGGAGAGTCATCCGACAACAATGAGCACAGGTACTACGACTGAACTCCTGACACGAGACTGTCGCAGAAAGAACTCGTTATAGAACCATTTACTAAGAATCAATAATTATGTAATCAAGTGAAAATAAACATATTTGATACAGTAGCCAAATAAACATATTTTTGCTCGCTTTTTCGCCTTCCTTTTTCGCCTTCAGAGTCTATACACACAAATAATTGTGTATAGTGCAGGCGCAGGTCCTTTTGAGGACATTCGCATCTCTGACTCTTCAATATGAAATAATGCACATACCAACTGGCAGACCTGTAGCATGGGGCTGCCCTCGCTCCACCTCTCCTGAACACGTGGCGCATCCGAAAATCAACTCCAGTGATGTGAGAACGTTATTTATTTATTTATTTATTCCCTCCAGGGCCCTTCGTAGGCCTTGCAGAGAGGATTCTTAAAACTACACACATGATAATAACTTAAAACACACTGCAGTATCTTGTTAACTGCAAAAGCAAACACACATCTCAGCATATAGTTTAATAGTATGTGTTGATGCATTGTTATATAGCAGGACACTTCCTATACGTATGACACAATAGACCCTTTGCAGAATCCCATCAAGCAACACAACTGTTATCATTTTTTTCGGCGTAAAGCACACGAAAGTGCCCGAGTTCACGTCGAACGCTAACGCAGCATTTGAGTCCAATAGGCGCTGAGCCGAGTTTACAGGGACGGCGGCCATAACATTCTTGTCAAACAAGTGCCCAAAGTATGAAAGCTTTGGGTAATTAAAGTAGTAGCTACTGTAATTCATTTCATCCGAATTTCGCAGATGGCAAAGGCTACAGTCTCGGTGAGTCAATATGCACATTGGCGAGAGGCACATGACAACATGCGATCAGAGTGCTCGTCTTCACAGATTTGTCACACGCCTTCGCTCCATCTCTCTGATTCGCTCGAGAGGGGGTGTGGCGGTTGCTCTTTTCAAGCTGCGGTGACACGAAGTATAGGCAGCCTACACTTTTGAAAAAGTCTACTGAAGAGACCGAAAGGATTTGTAGTCAACATTTTTAAACAAGACTGCTCAGCAGGCAAGGGATGAACACAAATACGAATCATCTGATCCATGTAATTAGAACAAATAAAAAATTGACCGACTAGTACAATGCATTCTTGATGGAAAAAATGTATTGCTGCATAAACCCTATGAAAGAGAAAAACGTGCAGTTAATCTATGCGTACACCAACACAGTTGTTCCTATAGCAAGTCGAATAGCTTTGAAGCAGGTGCGTGCAACGCTTTATTCATCCTCACACTCAATAAAACGTGATCCTCGTTACTGAAAATAAGTGTGCACGTCGCAATCAAAAAAAAAAAAAGAAGAGAAGCGATTCTATGTAGGGCCATCGATTATCACAAAATGGTAAATATCACAGGAGCTTCCTCGCTAAAGTTGCTATGGTTATTCTGTGATGCAGGGCTGAAAGAACTTCCCCTAGGCCCTAACGCGACGTAAACCTTTCGCTTCGATTCTTAGACATTCCAGCGTTCAAACGAAGCTAGAAACATGCAAATATTTTATGCCTGAAGTTATATCGTAAAATTGTTGATAAGTGCAAAACGTAAAAGTCGCAGGAGCTTCCTCGCTAAAAGTTGCTGTAACTATGCAGTTACCTAGGGCTGAAAAAAATTCCTCTAGGCCCTTCATCCGACGCATACATTTCGCGTCGATTCCCAGACATTTCAACGTTCAAACAAAGCTAAGAGAATGCGAAAATTTCATGCTGAAAGCACTCAAAGGCTCTCTCGATCCTCGAACACATGCCGGAATCCGAGCACCGGTAGGGCGATACGGCTGCTGCTGTCCCACAGGTGTTAATGTCCAAGTGATCCAGCGCGATTTTGCGCAAAAAGGGTATAAAGTCTCATTCCTTCATATTTTCACATTATACCGGCGTCAGCGAGCACGAAGAAGCCCGAAGTCGTCGGAAAGCAGCTGCATATCGCGGCTACAGCGCACCGATCAAACTCGCATCCGCCAGCTCTTGGCGCTGCCATCTTACCTGTGACGTCATGGCTCTTGGGAGGTCACGTGACGAGGGGTCGCATTTGCGTAAAACATGGCGGCAACCGGGGGGTGCCACTTCCGAACTTCCGGTTTATCTCTCTAAGCCCCTCTACCTCGTTGAATATCGAGTTGCGTGGAGGTGCAAAAGCAGTGGTCGTCTGCAAATGTTCCTGCCTTCTTCCTGATTTCCTCCTCGCCACCCTGACAACGCAGCCCATGCGCACTTACGACTGCGGGAGGTGTGCGCCATTAAACTACAAACACTCCCTATGGCTTGGCCTGGACCCTCTCCACAATCTAGGCGTTCAACCCTCGCACTTCACGTTGCACCTCCAGGCCGCAGCACCTACAAGTCACCGAGCACCCCTTGCTCGCAACGAGTTATTCTTTGTTTCTGTTTTAACTAAATTAGTCATTCGCTGAAATTTTCTATCCAAACTATCCAATCAGACTTCCAGTCAAAGCTCTCAGCAGAAATGGTCGAATGAATAATTTTCAGCCTGTCGCGTTTCGCGAAAATCAAGGCGCTCGGAGGTTTTGTTAACTTTCGGTTTTCAAACTTATGAACCACCTTGGTGTAGATTTTACTTTCGTATTCTGTGGGCATGAAGGTGTTAAAATATGTAATTATTCAGCTGCCGCGATATGCAGCAAGATGGCCACCTTCCTTCTGTCTTATCGACCGGCCTGATAATACACCATCAGCTAGAGGTGGAGCTCCCGTCTCTGAATGGAATGATTCCAGTTGTCTGCGACACTTGCCTGACAACGATGAACTCTCTGGTAGTTCTAGAGGCCCCATAGCAGACGTCAACACTCGTCGGGTTCAGATAACCATCGGGTTTCGGCACCATGTATACACGTTTCCATAAAAGCACATAATAACGCGTTCGTTGCTTTGTTTGTGTGTTTATGCACGCTTACTTTCTGGCTGGCAGCAATTGCGAGCGAGCGGTAGCTGGACTGTGAATTAGCACGTGTGGATTGTAATTTCTGTAACCAGTAGAAACGTCTATTGATAAACGACTACATCGTTTGGGAGCGAGCTCAGGACAACCGGCTCGCGCTTTCTTCACGCAACCCTAACGCGGCTGCTGCGCGAGCACGGAGACATGGGGCATTCTGATCTCGTACAAACCTAGGGTGCCTCAATTTCATTCTGTTTAGTGTGGTGCTTTACGTTGTAGTACTCGATGCCGAGCCCACGCGCTGGCTGGGAAAAATACAAAGAAATCTACGAAAACGAAATGACGCCGCAGTACAGTCAGATACACGTGCGCAAGTAGGGGCACGCTCTTTCACGTTCTTCAGAAAACAAATTACAGAAAGATATATTTCTATATTTTTAAGGAATACGTTAGAATGACCCTTGAAAACGCCACAGACGTTCCTCTTTGGAAAACGCTGATGCTGAAACCGTCACTTCTCTCTTTCTCTCTTTTGCTTCCGTTATTTTTGCTGCCTCTTTTGGGATTTGTTACGGGGTCAGTGTTAGCGTTTCACAAAGGAAGACATGTGTGGCGTTTTCCGAGGATCATGGTAACGGATTTCGTAAAAAACCACTAATTATTTCCTCGTGTTTTTCTTTTTTTCACTTTTTGTTCTCTGTATCTCAGCGGACGTCGACGCCCTTGAATCCGGTCATTGCCTTTACTCTTGGAAAGAACAACATCCATACCATTATTAAATGAACCGCATCCAAGTCCCTCGTGGATAAAACCGCATCTATCGTTTTAACTACACACAAACATCACAGCCCACGCACCGCTGCTACGAAAACTTAGAGCGAAAAACAACCGGCGTTGGCAGAGCAACAA
Source organism: Ixodes ricinus (assembly GCA_037355805.1). Classification (NCBI taxonomy): domain Eukaryota; kingdom Metazoa; phylum Arthropoda; class Arachnida; order Ixodida; family Ixodidae; genus Ixodes; species Ixodes ricinus. The sequence continues at coordinate 18,261 of JAZHYW010007306.1, read as the reverse complement.
ATGATTACGCCCGCATTCCACCGCGCCGCAGCGCAACACCTACGATGTAACAAAGCCGTAATGCTGAAGGAGATGGCGTCATCAGAGATGCCAACGCTGGACACAGATTTGACATTACGATTGCGTCAACGTTCGGCTCGAACTTGACTAGAAGCCGAGCGCTGCGCCGCGCTCGTTTCAATCTGTGTTCAACGTTGGACTCCTCTCAAGACGCCATCTCACTCAGCACTGCTGCTTTGTTATCGAGGAGGCTAGGCGGTGTTGCGTGGCGCCTTTTTCTGGCTCCGCGTCACCTGTGCACGTGACTTTGACAAAAACGGAAGGGCTTGTTTCAACGAAAACAATTTGCTGTCTCTCAGTTTGTCATCGCCGGAGAGAGAGGAAAGGTTGACGCATGCTAACGTCAACGCTTCAAACCAATGGGAGCATCGCAGGCATCACCCTCTTCCCCGCCTTCTCCTTATCTTCCCGGCGCTGACAAACAGAAAACACCTCCGGGCTTTCGTCAAAATGATCGATATAATGCTATCGCATTAAGAAAGACAAATATTCTTTCGGAACGAAGTGGCCAGATGTCATCACCCAAAGCAGAGCGCACATGAAGGCACCCTAGTACAGTTCATCGAGCGCGACGAAGGAAGTTTTTTCTGGTGCTCTTCATCAACTTCTATCTGTCATTGTCCATTCTTAAAATCCATCGACGAAAGGCACCGGGAGTGGCGCAGTCGGTCGAGTGTGTCGCCGATGCGGGAACAGGGAGGCGTCCATCTTTATCACTGTGCTGAGTACCGGGAGTCCCTGCAGAACCTAGGTGTTCCGGAATTTTTCTTAACCCAGTACGACTGGAGAGGTCCACGGCCTATTTGAAGAATGAATGATGTCGTTGGGCATTTTTGGCAGACTTGTTCCTCCATGTTCTTTCTTTCCTTTGAGGAGACCCGGTACGACCGCCGATGCACCGGGAGCGCGTCGTCATTGGTAACAAAGCGATGCTTTGCAACCCCTGTTTGAAGCAGCTTCGACGACGTCGCAAAACAGTTTTGAATTCTCCGCAGAGGTCCGTCAGCCGTAGTTGCTCCGTTGATAGCAGCTCCGGCTTATCGGAAAACTTTAGCGGAGTCAGTTTACAGGAATACGGATCCGAAATCAAAAACGGTGCAGCTGCTTTGTTCCACGAAACCGTACATTTAAGTAAACATATCTTATCGGATCGTAAAAGTGGCCTAACAGTGTATATGATGACGTTGATTACGTTTGACCAGCGGCGCAATCTACTACAGGTTTTCCCGCTCATTTTAATCCAAGTGACAACCAATTTAATCCTGGGGTCACTCAATTTAATCAAAGCGCCATACAATTTAATCCAAGCGTCATACAATTTAATCCTGAGGTCAGATCAATTTAATCCACAATATATATATATATATATATATATATATATATATATATATATATATATATATATATATATATCTTATAATATTGTGACCAGTGGTCGTGTTTTCGCTTACACATTTGGTAACTTAGAACAATTGTTTATATAATTAGAATTTTTAGGGGGCAATTGATTATTGATTACTAATATGATTACTTTGAGATACTAGTCCCACTATTGACGAGGCTTAATTGATATGTTGGTTACTCTTTTTAGAGCGCAGCTCTAAGGCACCCGTTTCCGGCTTGAGTGGCGTCGGCGTCGCCGTCGCCGTCGGCGTAACCACGCGGTGCATGATGGGTAAATCCCCCGCTATATTCAGTGGAAAAATTTCCCGGCTAAACCGAGCAGAGTATTTTCCCCGCTAAATCTTGCGGAAAATTTCCCCCGCTAAGTCTAGCGAAAAATTTGCCCCGCTAAATCTAGCAAAACATTTTCTCCACTAAATTTAGTGGAAACTTTTCCGCGCTAAATCTGGCGGAAAGTTTTCCCCGCTATATTTAGCGGAAAGATTTCCCCGCAAATTTAACGGAAAATCTTCCCAGCTAGATTTAGCAGAAAATTTGCTCCGCTACGTTTAGCGGAAAATTATCTCCGCTAAATTTAGCGGAAAATTTTCCCAGCCAAACCTAGCGGAAAGTTTGTCCCACTATATTTAGGTCTCCCCGCTAAATCTAGCGGAAAATTTTCCCCGATAAATGTAGCGGAAAATTGTTCCCGCTATATTTAGGTTTCCCCGCTAAATTTAGTAAAACATTTTCCCAGCTAGACTTAGTGGAAAATTTTCCCACTAAATCTAGCGGAAAAGGTTTCCCCGCAAAATCTAGCGGAAATGTTTTCCCACTATATTTAGGTTTCCCTGCTAAATATAGCGAAAAAGTTTCTAGCAAGATTTAGTGGAACATTTCCCTGCTAAATCTAGCGTAAAAATGTTCTCTACTAAATTTATCGGAAAATTTTCTCTCTACATTTGAGTTTTCCCGCTAAATCTAGCGGAAAATGTTCCCACCTAGACTTAGCGGAAATTTTTCCCGCTAAATCTAGCGGAAAAGTTTTTCCGCTAAACGGGAAAAATTTTCCGGCTAAGTATAGCGGAAGATTTTTCACCGCTATATTTAGGTTTCCCCACTGAATCTAGCAGAAATTTTTCCCGCTACATTTAGCAGAAAAGTTTCCTTACTAAATCTAGCAGAAACTTTTTCCCACTACATTTAAGTTTACCCCTTAATACTAGGAAAAATTTTCCCAGCTAGATTAACCGAAAAATTTTTCTGCTAAATCTAGCGGAAAATTTGTCCCGCTAATTCTAGCGGAAGATGTTTCTCACTATGTTTGAGGTTTTTCTGCCAAATCTAGCAAAACCTTTTCCCAGCTAAGTATTAGCAGAAAATGTTCCCCGCTAAATCTAGCGGACAATTTTTCGCACTGAATTTAGCGGAAAATTTTCCTGCTAAATCTAGTGAAAAATTGTTCCCGCTATATTTGTTTACCCACTAAATCTAGCGGGAAATTTTCTCAGCTAGATTTAGCGGAAAAGTTTTTCCGCTGAATTTAGCGGAAATTTTCTCGCTATATCTAGTGGAAAAAGTTTTCCCGCTATATTTAGGTTTCCCGCTAAATATAGCGAAACTTTCCCGCAACATCTAGCAGAAAATTTTCCCCACTAAATCTAGCGGAAATTTTCCCACTACACTTAAGTACTCTGTTAAATCTAGCAGAAAATTTTCCCAGCTAGATTTAGCGGAACATTTTTCCCGCTATATCTAGCGGAAAATCTTTCCCGCTAAATCTAGCGGAAAATATTTCTCACTAGGTTTAGGTTTCCTGATAAATCAAGCAAAAATTTTTCCTGCTAATATTAGCAGAAAATGTTCCCCGCTAAATCAAGTGGACAGTTTTTCCCACTAAATTTAGCGGAATATTTTCATGCTAAATCCAGTGAAATTTTTTTCTGCTATATATAAGTTTACTTACTAAATTTAGCGGAAACTTTTCCCGGCTAGATTTAGCGGAAAAGTTTTCTTGCTGAATTTAGCGGAATATGTTCTCGCTAAATATAGTGGAAAAAGTTTTCCCGCTATGTTTAGAGTGTCCCGCTAAATCTAGCGGAAAATGTTCCCAGCTAGACTAAGTGAACAATTTTGCAGCTAAATCTAGCGGAATGATTTTCCCGATATTTTTGGCGGAAAATTGTTTCCGCTATATTTAGGTTTCCCCGTAAATATAGTGGCAGCGAAAAGTTTTCCCGCTATATTTAGCAGAAAATTTTCCCAACTAAATCTAGCGGAAAATTTTCCCCGCTACATCTAGCAGAAAATGTCCTCCGCTAAATTTAGCGGAAAAATTTTCCCGCTAAATCTGGCAGAATATTTTTCCACTATATTTATGTTTCCCCACTAAATCTAGGAAAAATATTTTCCCAGCTAGATTTAGCGAAAAATGTTTCCGCTAAATTTCGCGAAAAGCTTTCCCGGCTAAATCTGGCGGAAAAATTTCCCCGCTAAATTTAGGTTCTCCGCTAGAATTTTGAGGAAAATTTTCCCAGCTAGATTTGAGTGGAAAATTTCTCCGCCAAATCTTGCGGAAAATTTTCTCCACTAAATTTAGCGGAACATTTTCCCGCTAAATCTAGCTAACAAAATTTCCCCGCTAGATATAGCGAAAAAATTTCCCGCCAAACTTAGCGGATATTTTTTTCCCTCAATGGGAGGCGAGCAGGAGAGGAGGAAATGCAAAAGCCCCCTCTCTGTACCTTCCCTGCTCCTCCTCATGAGCTGTGCTCTAATTCGGCGTAACACGGAGTTGTAAACGGTTTTCATTTTTTTGTTACCTCGAGTTATTGTGGCGCACTCGAATATATTTAAGTTGAATGGACGTTTTGTTTCATCTTTTCTTATAACTCGACTTATCATTGATACTATTCAGATGATACAAGTACAATTGCAATTTATGATAACTCTTTTGATAATTTCGGACTATTATTGACGCACTGATATTATTTAAAGTTTAGTTGAGGTATGGCTTCCACTTCTAATCATTTCGAGCTATTTATAATGCAATCTGCACGATAAAAATTCCAACAAGCATTATTAAGTTCTCGGTCAATTGCTTTGATGAATTATTGGTAAAAATAAAACTCTTATTTGACATTCTGCTCACTTTTTGGTTATATAGCTATATTGACGCGAATAAATATAGAGTAGCAAACATTTTCATTACTCAGTCAATCAGTTTGATTTAATATTGACAAATGCGACGTCATATAGCTCCAGCTAAGACTTTGATTACTCCTTTCATTACTCTGTGTTCTTAATCCCACAATTGACATTAAATTAGCCCAATTAACTTAACGGAACATTTTTATCTTTACCCGATATATTAGTCACAAAACTGAGTTAATATTAGTATTATTGTCATGGTGATCACTACCCAGGTAGCACACCGCGTCGGCCGGTATCGGGACTGCGCCGGACGGTCCCTGGTAACAGGATGGCGGCGCCCGGCCATTGGTGCCGGTGAGCTACCGGCCCCGTCCGGCGGCGGGGTTTCGTCTTGCTCACTGGCCAGTTCAGCCGTAGAAGTTACAGTAACTGGCCGGCATCGGTATTTTGCTGTCTTTCATGGCCAGTATTTACATGGAAGTTTAGTAACTGGCCAGCATCGGTACTTTTCTGTCTTTGATGGCCAGTATTTACATGGAAGATCAGTGACTGGCCGGCATCGGCGCTTTGCTGTTCTGACTGGCGAGCCCCGCCACGGAAATTTTGTTTACTGACCGACATCGTTTTATTTATTTTTTTGCCGTTTTTATTATGCAGTCCAGTCATTGAGATTCTGACGAACTGCCGCAATTCGTGAACAGCGAGTGGAAATGTTTGCGTTGATCAATGCTTCGCAAATGAGTGCCAACGCTGGTGTATTTGATCCAAGCTATGGCAAGGTTGACGAGTTTTGTCTCGAAAACGGGAGAAAAAACAAAGCGGCGAGGAAAATTTGCAGTTCAGAATTCGGGAATCTGACCACCTACGCCTTGAAATATAAATTACACAACGCCGAACGATACTTTTTTCAGCAAGCTAGTTTACTTTGATGTAATCTACTTAAGGTCCGGCGGTATACGCACGTGTTTGGCTCGGTTGAAAAAATAAAATCAAAACGGTATGGCGGAGCCTCCGAATGAAGAACAGCAAACACAACAAACACGTGGCATGATTGAGCACGTGCTTTGAGTTACAAAAACAATAATGCACATTACATCCCAGAATCTGGACAGAGAAAGAGATGTATGTATTGCTTAAGACGCTACGAGAGGTACACTTACTCTCCTCAGATCATGTTATTGGTGATTTTAATTTGAGTTTGAGTATTAGCTATGTCAGGCAAGAATCGACTGTTTTCTGTGGTAGTTACGATCATCTAACATAAATATTTCACATTTTCACATAGCCAGATGATCTGTTCCTTGATAGCTTATGTTATACGACATACCGCACCAAAAAAAACGTAAATATAAAAACATTCTTGTTTTAGCACGATAAAACGAGAAACACAAATGCGTTGTGATATGTTTACATTCCCGGGCTTGTGAATGTGACCCCTTGACGCTACGAAATAAATGTTATACCACCAAACGATACCGTTTCTGAAAGCTAGTTTAACTATCCGCACTGTTCTTGGATGTCAGAGATAAGAACATGTCTAGGCCTAATAAAAAAGTAAAACTGCGAGTGCGACTCGATAAGTAAAGCAAACTTTGAAACAGCGCTAAAAACACAAAAGACAAGAACGAGAAGTGGACTGACACGACGCTGGCTAACAACTGAAGTTTATTCCCGCGAGGAATGGAAAGGAAAAACATAAAAGATGCACGATAGATAAAACATGATCCACCCCTTGAGGCACGCCCGACGCACTTGCTCGAATCTGCCGAATTTCTTAATGAAAGAGACTTCGTCATCCACCAAAGCCACAGACGGGGCACTAACACACGTGTCCGCTCCAGTAGGTAGAAATCTTTCTACCTACGGAGCGGTACATGTGTGTCCTGTCGTGGCATTGTCAAGTCTCTTTCATTAAGAAATTCGGCGGATTCATTTGGTGCTCGGACGTATCTAAAGGGGTGGATCATGTTTTACTATCGTGTGCATCTTTATGTTTTCCTTTCCATTCCGCGTAGATAAACTTCGGTTGCTAGCCAGCGTCGTGTCAGTCCACTTCTCATTCTTGTCTTTTGGTGTTTTAGCTGTTTCAAAGCCCATTATGAACAACTAGCCCAACTTCACGCCTTGTTGTCGATGAGTAAAACCAGAATGTACCAGAACAAAATTAAGTACTACTTTCCGTAAGTCAGAAAAATAAGAGATGTGCTTAATACGTACCACGCTGTGAGACTCAAGTAAATAACTGCCTTAATATAGCTGTATTTTTGTTTTATACTGGGTAAAGTTAACCGCCTTCAGACAAACTTCGGCTGCATCACTGTGGCAGCTTTGACCACTTATATTTTACCGTTCTGCTCTCAATATTCCCATTATTATTACCTTCTTTAATTCGTTGAAAAGGACTTGCGCTGTTTGCCTATTACACTGACCCAGAAATTAGCACGGAGGGAGCGAATTATCCCGGAAAACAGGAGGGCCACGGTTTTTGCGTTGCATCAATTTAAATTTGGGCTCACATTTCTTTTTACAGACTGCGTGACATTTTTTTCTAAAGTAGGGGGTCGGCAACTGCAAAGAGACATCGACATATTTAAAATAATGAAAAGGAATAAAAAGCGTAGTAAAAAAAAGAAAAAAAAATCCACTTTGATGGGAGTTTGATTTCCTCCCTCCACCGTATTGTTCACTGGTAAACTAGAATGTCTGGAAGAGCTCGGTGCCCCTCCATCGCCTAAGCTCTAGGTTGGACACTACGGGTGGATTCTGTGTGCGTATTTGCGTCCGGAGAGCTGGGCCAGGCATAAGGCAGAGATCAATTAATCGAGCAAGTACGTAGCTTCCGCCGCCCAGTCGTCTGCAAACGGCTTCATTTTCGCGATTCGTAATCAGAAACGAATGGACCTTTTCACATACCGACGGCACCAGGCGGTGGCTGCACGAACTAAAAATCGAGGAAGGGACCTACCTGTGCTGCCAATCGATAATGGGAGCTACGCTACCGGTTTCTTCGTTCTCTGAGCAGCGGGGCGTGCCCAACGCGCCGTCCAAGTGGGGCATCCGTGGCGTCCACTTAAACGCCGTGTTATTCTTTCCGTCCGCTTTCTTTTTTTGCGTAACACAATTATATGTATGCTGCAATTACGTTTGCTACTCGCTGATCTACAGCCTCCTTCCGAATTTCCTCGATTTTTGGTTTCAACTTCCGCCGCTTGGCATCGGGCGCTCGCGCATGCGCAGAACGCTTCTCGGAAAAGGTCCATTGCCGAAAATTGGTGCCGCGATAAATTCACCCCATGGTGTATTAATCGCATAGCATACCGCTCCCGATCGCAAAAATTGGTGCCCGCGAAATAATTTTTGACGCCGCTTCTGGGCTTCTGGGAAATTTACAAGCATGTCCTTAATTAAGGTATTGTCTCGCCAGTTTATGGGAGGTATATTTTGTTCAGTGTAAGTATATAGTGTTGCATACCTCACCCAATCCCTGTTTATTTTCCTTTGGTACTGCCTTTAGCGAATGGTGTAGGTTGTAATTGTTTTTAGTTGTTGCATGATTGTAGTAAGGTGGTGAGCTGGTACTAATTGAACACCTTGAAAAATAGTTCACTAAAAGTCAAGGAGACAAGGAAAGTAGCACGTATACCACATGCAAGCACAGACTCTCAACTCGCATAAACAGAGAAGGAAGAAATAAAGAATGCGGAAGGAGCTCGAGCAGAGGCCCAAGTGGAACGCGCTGATTCACCTGTTAGCAAGAGGAGATTTTAAAAACATAATTTCCTTGTCAGTTAAGGTAACAGATGGATGGCTAATACATAAAGACTGCTCAATCTCTCTCTAATATCTACGATGGATTGTCACCTACTTATGCACTGTTTACACTGCTCGTGTATGTCAACGTTAGAAAAAACGTGAATAATTAGCAGATACTATGAAAAACATACAAGGGGATTATTTTAGGCCTTTATTATTCGTAGTATGGGCGACCAATGTGTCCGCACATCCGTCTGTTACCTGAGCTGCCAAGAAAATTGTGTTTCCACTCTTATGCACATGGGTGAATTAACTCGTTCCACTTGGACCTGTTCGAACTTTTGCTAAAGCTCCTTCCGCATTCTTTATTTTTTTCTTCTCCAATTTATGTGAGTTGGGAGTCTGCACTCGTATGTAGTGTATGTATTCCTCTCCTTTATTCCTGGTTTTTTGTGTGCTATTTTTCTAGATGTTCAATCAGAAGGAACTCACCACCTTACTACATGGAAAGGCTGTTGCTAATTCCAAAGTGTCTTTAAAACAATCTACCTGACATCTTTGCCTTACGCTCCGGTTTCTGAAGCTCACATTCTCCGAACACAGCCTTTCTGATTTCTCTGATCCTCGATCTTTCTTAGTTTCTTTTGTGTTCAATAGATCGGGTTGCGAGTGTGCACCAGTCTGCGTCCTACGTGTTCCTGTCCTTTTGTCCTTGTCTTTTTGTGCACTTTTTTCAAGTTGGTCCGTGATATTTTTTATCGTATATTCTACTCTGTGTTTTCATCTTTATACTTACTGCAGCCTTTGCCAAGTGGAAGTTGGCATTCAATTTCGCCATCCTGATGTGAGTGTCCTGAGACGACACAGGATGACAGCCTCCTCTACTGAAGTCCAGGCTTCATGGAAGACTGCCAAGGCTGTTCATGGTAAGGTGCTTTATATATTGAGCAATATAATAGCAAGTTATTGCTGCTAGGATTGTTTTTAACACAGACTGTGTTTATGGACTCGCCTTTGGCAATTCCGATGCCACTCGCGTGGAATGGAATCCTGTAGGGGAATTGTGCATTCCATTCGTAAGAGGAATGCTGGGTTTACAACCGAAGTGTGTCTCTACTTGCTGCCAGTATTGCTGTGTGTTGTATTTGTATTTTGTATTTGTTTATTTAGTGTTCCCAATAATGGCTGAAGCCTTCCCATTGGTGCGCTTGTTAGTGGCAACACACAAACATGAATAAACAGCAAGAGTGGTGAACAGCGCTACTCTCGCCGTTCGCCACCGCGCCCATTGGTTTTCGGAGAAGTTTGCAGGATTGGTCTCTATGGTATTTGGTCATATATCGCACATGAACACTAACCAGGGCGCTGTACCTACAATTCAACACTCGAAAGATTTGCGTGAATACACCCTGTAGCTGGTCACACTTTAGAGTCATTTTAATGTTGCAAAAATTAATAATGACATTGGCATATTTGTCGTGCCAAACCCTGTCACACCTGTTCCGAACTCTGATCTCCACAAGATCACAGTACCATCGTTTCTGTTGTAGTGGCACGGCAGACTCTATACTTGTTTTGCTTCAATCTTTGTAAGGGGCACGCTGTAATCCAATTCTTCTCATCTCTGGTGGACTGGATAGCACCATATTTGCAGAGATAGTCTTCGGATTTTGTAGTTTCATCGAAATATGTTTTAGCTTATAAGTTATTTGTTATTTGGCTTGTAAATTTACAAGCTTATCTAGATTGAAGGCAGCAAATATCTTACCAGCAGTCATGGTACGTGTCCGAAGTATATTGCATTAAAATAATTGACCCAATTTCTGATTTTTATTTGTCAGTGCCTCTAGCGAATTGTGCATGCTAGGATTGCTTTTGTTTGTTTGTTTGTTTTCACATAATCTACAGCACTTTTTTCACCTTTATACTCAGTGCGGCCCTCGCTGAACAGAAGCTAGCATCGACTAGGCCGATTCGTTCCTGCATCACCAGCTGAGCCGAGGTTCAGGTCCATGGCAGTCTGCAAAGGTTGTTGATGGTAAGCTGCCTTATATATACAGCTGTGTAATAGCAGCTTGTCCTGGGTGGCAATTTGAAATGCGTTTTTATGTTTTAGAAAGTGAAATTTGCATGGGCATACTTGCAATGTGAAACCTTACCAAGCCTGTTCTGATCTTTCATCCTCTTGAGATTTCAGTACAGCCGTTTCTGCTGCACACACACTGCCTACCTCGGCCAAGTAGAGACTTGATCCATATGAAGGTAAGCAGGTGATTATCAACTGCTCAGTGCTGTCTGTGGTGACGTTCTCTCCTTATCAGACGACTTACCACGCTTGGTTCGCAAGGCATTTGAAAAGGAGAGCAAGTCAGCTGCTGCATGATGCTCACAGTACTGAGCAGTCGACGATCGCTTGTTTACACTGATATAAATCACGACTGTACTTCAAGCTCGGCAAGTGCAACACTTATTTGATTCAGCCTAGCTGTGGTGTGTTGAGCGGTATGTGTAGAGCTAGTTGACTTGCATACACACAGTGGCTGTGAGGTATAAAACATGCCCAATTGGCAACTTTAATGCAGTCTCGTGTAGTCCTATTGATGTTTTGTTTTAGCGTGCATGGTATCTGTTCACACTTTTTTTCCTCGTTTACCGACAGTCCTAGCTGTCTGCAGATAGCGAGTGTGAAACATGCCAGCAAGTCTCTAAAGCAGTATGCAGTGCAATTTTGTTATATTGTGCAAGTGAGGAAGAAGAAACTGCACTCCACTCCACTTCCACTCAGCAGGAAAGCACCTACATGCGCACAACGCTCAGTCAGCAACGACCAATCGGAGCGCATCTGCCGATGAAGCGGACAATTCCTGCACCCCGATGGCCACTGCCGGCTGAGCGTTACTCGCATGCCTGGTGGCTTTCTCGCTCAGTGGCTGAGCGGAGCAGTCGTAAAAAGCGCTCAGCTAAAACTTCTTCCGATAGGGGGTGGCTGACGCATAGATATTTCAGGCAGAGGGATGGCTGACGTTGCTCACATCAATTCTCAGTATGAGCAGCTCTCTTCGCAATACAGAAATTATGATTCAAACTTCCTCTACTCCTTTCTGACAGGTTTTGAGACATGTGCTCCTGGCAGTATTGTCGGGCTAGATATTATAATACCCAGATCCACTCCAATAAATTCTAAGAGGATGAAGTCAGTTGCCACATAGCTTGTGCAAAACTAAATCTGGAACGCACTCCTCCTTTCTGTTTACCACTGTATTCAAAACCTTGTCTCAGTATGTGATGGGTCTGCAAAGAAAATTGACCAGGTAAACAATGTTACTTAGAAAATAGATGTCCCATACATATTAACCTGAATCTACCACCCACTGTACACTGCTTCACTACTGATTTGGTATCTTTCAATTGATTTGCCTGAACTGTTCGCACCTGTAAACATCTTAATGATGATCACGAGGGAATGTTTCTTGTCATGTGATGTCATATGCTTAAAGTAAGTGAGGCTTGTGGGCATTTTCAAGGGCTATGGGGCATGCTGATGGTAAACACTAAATGTGAGTTTGATGGTGGACGCTGATAATATATACTAGTGTTGTAAGTCGCTATTTTTTATTTGATGAAATCTGCAGATGAGTTTTAGTCGTCAGGTTGCCATTATGTGGGAACACGGGGGTCATACTCTGCAGTACATTGTATGTTTACATGTGTCTACCCAATCTCATTAGTATGTGTACAACAATGAGCTGTATTTGCGACTCCAGCGACCTATAGGGGGCGCCACCACCAAACAAACATGGCGGCTGGGAACAGGTCGCATCGGCTCGGCCGGGCCGCCTGAATGGGTAGCTCATTCAATTTAACAGATTTTCTTGTGTTTAATGCCCTATTTCATAGGTATTTGAACTGCGAAGGTTAAGTGTAGCCGGTGTACATAAACTTGCAAAGCATAGTTTTGTTTTGCCGGTGCTTTTTGTTCTTTTCATGTCAAACTTGTTTTTCGGAGATTTCGTTCAATACTGAAACTATGGGCTCCGGTGAGACGGTAATAGACTCTAATCAGTTTTGATCAGCTAAGGAAAGCGGTGATGACCACAGAATTGTTCCACCGAGAGTAATTTCCAGCTAACTGGCATGCCTTGACCATGCGACTTATCTGTCCGCGAAATCGAGCTTTTGTGCGTATTAAGAAACACCTCTAGTCGTCTGCTCAATCAACAATTAGCTCGAAAATTATGCAAGCGCTTCTTGAGCCAAGGAGCATGTTAACCCGCTGGCGCCCCACTAAGCAGCTGATACTCCTATTTCAATTCAGGTTTTTGTAGCAATCGAGAAGTCATTTTGACGAATATGCGGGTTATGTATTATATTACGTACTATGTCCCACTAAAGCGATATTAGTACATTCTTCGGGTTGAAATATGAGCTTAGTTGACTAGCTATTAGGTGAACTGCTGAATAAAAGTATATTTGACAGACAGAAACATACTACCTAAACTCAGCCAAATGGTTCTAGCCGGCAGCACGGAGACGAATGTGGACAAACTGAAGAGAGTCTTCATCGGAGATTCACGCAGAACCCTCTGCATTGAACTTGACTTCAAATCAGTAACGGAGAAATGGAGTATCTTTCGTGGCCGGACAACCTGAGCAATGTAGACGAATATTGCTGCTGGCTTCGACGGGGGTATAATATAAATATTGGAGGCGCGATAGATCATAATGTCGTGACAGCTTCTAACGTTGCGAGATGTGTCCCCCACCTTTTGAAAGCAGATAATTTCCCTCATTAATCGTATGCAGCGATCAGGTTTTCCGGAATAAAGTAATTGCGAAATCAGCCCAACTCTTTCGGTGAGGTCCAGAGGCTTTTACGGCGAAAAGCAGCCAAGATGAATAGCCAACGCACCGACCGGCGTGGGTGGCTCAACCTTGAAGCTAAACGAACACAACCAAAATCAAGAAAAGCAGCTACTGAACCTTCCCATTCACTTGACTGCAACATTGGTGTTCCCTCCAGTGAAACACCTCGTCTGTCGTCCTCAGTCCACTGTTCTACATCCTTAGAAAAAAAACACTTATCAGTTACAAAGTAGTCGTCACTTTGAATGTCATTCGAGGCAGACGAGAAATCAAAACGTTTTTCCGCGATTCCTCTCCATCCAAGAAAGCGAAAGCACGCGACCGTGTGTTGTGGAGTAAACGGGCTTCCAAACACGTGATGGAAGGAAACAATCTACTGAGGCTTCATCACACTGATGAACACTCAGGCAAACTTGAGAAATATTCGGACCTTCGTCAAATTACATTGTTCGCCACCGCGCCGACAACATGTGTCCGCGAAAGCCGCCAGAGACGTCGAGAGGCGCAGAGTGACCTGTTCCAGCTGGTTCCCGGTTTTCCCGCTTAATGCCGTCCGTTTTGCTGGAGTCGTGAATATGTCAAGGATATGATTTGTCATTGTTTCAGTAAGACCAATGAATCGCTATATTTACCTAAAACATCTTGCGCACCTATCGTGACGAACGACTATGTTAAACTATATGCCGACTACTCCGCCAAGCTCGCCCGTCTCTCGACATGCCCTTTTGAAATAAAATAGATGATTTCCACGAGCCTTTCTTTGAAGTGGGACCTTTTTCATACAAATAACTGACCTTGATTATGAGATAACTGCACCATTTTTGCCCCTTGGTCATCCAGTGTGTTGTTGCTGGTGTCCCTTAGGGCAATCAAAGTATTTTTTTATATAGTTTCCAGATTGAAAATAAAATAAAGACAATTAGTGCATTAGCTACAAAAGTTTTCCTTTTACATGGGCTGCTTGTCTTATGTCCCTTACCCCAGTTTTGAATTTCTGGATTATCATGTACAGCTGGTATTGATTTACCCTGTCATTTTACTGCGATGTCAATTCTCTTTACAGGTGCTGTAATGAAGGACTCGCCTTCCCGGGTGCATGGTCGACTTGCATCACAAGCTGCATGAGAAGTGTGAAGAAAATTTCCTAGGCCCGTGACATGCAGCCTCTTTCATCCAGCGCACTCCTCTGGCGACAAGCCCCTGATTACCAGCCAAGCTGTAGCTTCACTGCAACTGACAATAAACAATTACGGTAACAATTTTGTATGCTTCATTTACTACCCATGTATGAGTGACAGATGGATGTGGCAGCAGACAGTGAAAAATAATTGTTTACACTCATTATTTGTTAAAATTACCCTTGTAATGAACTACATAATCTCTATTCAGGTGTTAATTGCACACAAAACCACATGTTAGCCTGCAAAACAAGACCGGGAACTGTACGGTTTTAGCCCGCTAGCCTGGGGTCTTGCTCGGTATCTTCCAGTACAGCTGGTACTACACCTAGGGATTTGTTTTGGCAGCATGCCAGGGAACTCACTGGGACGCCCAGTGCCGGGCGTCCCAGTCAGTCCCAGTCACTGGCCGGTGACTGGCAATCTCACTGGCCCGTTGTCGCCCCGTGGTACGTTTCCAGGTCGCCCCAGTAGGATCTTGGCGGCAGACCGGTACCGCCCCAGTCCCAAACCGGCGAGTTGTGCTACTTGGGTACGAGTTACTAGTGACCCGTTTGACTTTTAATTAATCTAATTAACATATTCCTCACTCTTTATTACTCTGAGTTTTTATATAAACAAGCGATTTATTCTCAGCTCAGACACCATCACGATCACTCTTTTGATTACTTTGACTTACTATTCACCGAATGAAGTTTTATTCGGCCTAATTGACATTATGACCACCCTTGTGATTACTTTGAGCAAATAATAAACTAACTAGATGTTTTATGAGTGCAAGTCAAATCACAATTACTCTTTTGGAGTTTGATTCGGCCAAACTAACATCTTGATGACATTTGAATATTTTCAGCTAATCAAACAAGTGATTTGTTTTGAGTTCAACCGACGTTTTGATCAGTATTTTGATTACTTCGAGTACTATTAATTCACTAGATTTTATGTCAGCCTAAATGACATGTTGTGGATTCCATTGATTACTTTGAGTTATTATATAACTAACTGATATAGCTATGAGCTCACTTACATTATTATTACTCTTTGACTTTAGTTACATTTACTTTTCACAAATTCGGCCAAATCTACATTTTGATGACTCTTAATAGACCGATCTCACTAAGCATTCAGCGCATGCGTGACGCCGCCATAACTTTAGTTCTACAGGAGGCAGACGGCCGTGCATGTTAGGGCTCGTGCCGTCTCGTGCTCCACACGCGCAGAGCTCCAGCGAGGTTGTCGCACGTGCAGAAAGACTAAAGTTCCCTCGATGCATTGCGGCAGCGGTGGCGTAGTCAAACTGGCTGGTGAGATCGGTCTATTAGTTTGAGTTAATATTCAACCATGTGATTTATTATGAGCTAAGTGACATTCTGATTACTTTTGGATTACTTTGAGTTACTATTGACCCAGTAGACTTTAATTCGGCTTAATTGACATTCAGTTACTCTTTGGATTACTTCAATTTAGTATACCGCAAATTAATTATATTATGAGCTAAATTAACATTCAAATTACTCTTTTGATCACTCCGAGTTACTGTTGACCCAATGTGCTTTAATTTGGTTTAGTTGACATTGTGATCAATATTTTGTTTACTTTGAGCTAATATTCTAATAAACTGGTTTATTATGCGCTCATTGACGCTATATTACTTTTTATTAATTGGTGTTACTATTGACTCCATTGACTTTATTCGACCTAATCGACATTTTGGTGCCTCCCTTTTACTTCGAGTGACGATATTACCAATTAATATATTATGATATCTATTGAGATTAATATTACTCTTTTAATTACTTCGAATTATCTTTGATCCGATGGACTTTAATTCAGTCTAATTGACATTGCGATGACTCTTGTGATTACTCTGAGTTAGTATTCAACCAATTGACTAATTGTGATGTTTATTGAGATTCTGAATACTCTTTTGATTATTTTGAGTTACTATTGATCCATTCGACGTAAAATGGGACTTACATTTTGGTTGCCTTTGTTTACTTCGTGTTATTATAGCACAAATTTATCGCTTGTGAGCTCAATTCACATTATTATTACTCTTGATTACTTGGAGTCACTTTAGACCCAGAGAACTTTAACTCGGCCTCATTGATATTGGGATTACTATTTTAATTAGTTTGAGTTAATATTCAACAATGTAATTTATTAGAAATCTGAATTGACATTATGATTACTTTTTGAATTACTTCGACTTACTATTGACCCAATTGAATTTAATTTGGCCTAATTAATATTTTGGTTACACTTTGGGTTACTTCGAGTTATTGAAACACAAATTAATCTATTATGAGCTAAATTAAGATTCAAATTACTATTTTTATTACCTCGGGTTACTTTTGACCCAATGGACTTGAATTCGGCCTAATGGCCTTGTGATAACTGTTGGTTACTTGAATGTTGTCTTCAAGGAATCGATTTATTAGTTGCCAAAATGACATTGTGATTACTCTTTACTACTTTTAGTCACTATGGCCGAAAGGACTTTAATTTGGCCTATTTCACAATTCGGGGGTCTTCTGATTACTTTGATGTTATATATATATTAAACCAATCGTTTTTATGAGCTCGACTCACTACTACTCTATTGATTGCCTCGAGTTTGCTTTGTCCCATTGAACTTTAATTCGACCTAACTGACATTGTGATGACTGTTGATTACTTTGTGCTAATATTCAAGCTATTGGCTTATTGTGAGCCGAACTGGCATTATGACTACTATTAAACATGTTGATTTACTATTGACCCAAGAGACTACCTCTAAAAATTCTTGCATGCAATACTGCGCGTAGCATTTTGGGAGCTCTTTGGCCATCCAGAGAAGTGCCATTGTGTCGATTTCGATTGTCCTGTTGATGAAGTAGAGCATCTCAGCACCGCATAAAACTAAACTCAGCGCTCGCTTGCAATGCACCCATTAATCTTCGTTAGAGCCCACGTTGAGCCCACGGACCTCCAGCGGCCGTGAGGACTTGTCTAGACTTGGCGAGGAGTAGGAGTACGGCCGGCCACGTCCGATACTTTTCTGGCAGCCTGAACTACAACTCCAGAGTACAGCATGACCCTCCGGGCTCACAAATAATTTAAAAGCCTATTGAGGAGAAAATGAAAGGAGATGACCGGCCCGGTATTCTTCTTCCATGTGACGTAGTAGTCCTGTTTATATAACTCTAACACGTCGGGAGCCCTTCCTTCCCCTCCCCACCAAAACGTGCCCCAGCAATTTATCCGCATTCGTACGCAACACCTACAGTATTTGGTACGCAATACCTACAGTACAGTACACCAACAGTATTTGGTCCTGACGTGTTGATAGATGGCACTACCTCCTTATCGAGACTGCTCGCGACGAACATGGGCTATTAAAATGAACATAATATTTTTGTTATGTACCTTTGGTTTAAAAACAAATGCAAACAATGAAACACAAACTTGAAAAAACGCGTTTGCGAAACGACGGCGCTTTTGCTGCCAACGAATTTCGTCTGCGTGTCGTATGCCTTCTTTCGCTGGTCGGCTACTCCGACGCTGCTCACGACGCCACTTATCAATACGGTCGCCAAACGCGCCCCGCCACTCGACTCGGTCGTCTGTGTTGCCGTCCGACGTTGACACTGGAAAATATTTTGGCCCTATTTTTTACAGAAAGGAAGCTACGCCTTGTAAGTTTGCGAGATAAAACCGACCTGTACAATACAAGTTTGACAGAAAGTTTATGTTTCTACGTGCAGGAACGTTGATTTTGACGGCCCATTTTAGATCGGGCCTGGTTATTTCAGACTTTTTATGTTTGTAACGTTTGATTACTTCAAGTAAATATACAGCCAATTAATCTATCAGAAGCTCAAATCTGACT
>JAZHYW010007305.1:0-34760 GCA_037355805.1 Ixodes ricinus | reverse complement strand
GACTTCCATATTAGCCAACGAACGCAATCCAATCCAATCCACAACCTTGTTTGGCACGTTTTGCTGGCTGTGTTGTCCGTGTGTGTTTATATCTCTGTCATGAGGTCAATTTACCGACTAGTCGTGATGCGTGGAGTTTACCTTGTTTTCAAATGCGTCCGAAAAAGAATGAAGCGACTGGGAGCCGTGAAACTACGTTAAATCTGCTCACCAGCCAAGATCATGGCAGGGTCGTTCCAAGTAAGTTCTTTTCTTTGTTCGTTAGGGCTAGATTGTTCTTTTTTCCGTTCAAAATGCTTTGCTATTGTCTCCAGATTGCTTGCTTTTACCAGTGTTACTAACTGTGCGCGAATGGTGTTACGCGAGGTTGTATTTCTTCTTTTTGTTCCCCGACGCAGAGCACTCCATCCCCGCGCTAATTATCGGTCACAAATGAGCGCTTAGGCTGCGTACTCGCTGGTCCATCTGTAGCGGTGGAACTTTTCGGGACATGGGGGCGGGCGGGCGGGCAGGCAAAGGCGGAAGGGGAAGGGGGGGGGGGGTTGCCTCCCTCCACCGTATTGTTTACTGGTAAACTATAATGTCTGGAAAAGCGCTGTGCCCCTCCATTGCCGAAGCTCTAGGTTTGCCACTACGGGTGGATTATGTGTGCGTATTTGCGTCCGGAGAGCTGGGCCAGGCAAAAGGCACCGATTGATTGATCGAGCAAGTGCGTAGCTTCCGCCGGCCAGTCGTCTGCAGACGACTTAATTTTCGCGATTCGTAATCAGAAAAGAATTGCCAAAAATTGGTGCCGCGATAAATTCACCCCATGGTGTATAATGCATAGCATACCGCTCCCGATCGCAAAAAATGTGTGCCCGCGAAATAAATTTTGACGCCGCTTCTGGGCTTCTGGGGAAATTTACAAGAATGTCCTTAATGAAGGTATTGTCTCGCCAGTTTATGGGAGGTATATTTTGTCCAGTGTAAGTATATAGTGTTTATACCTCCCCCAATCCTTTTTTTTCCTTTGGTACTGCCTTTAGCGAATGGTGTAGGTTGTAATTATTTTTTGTTGTTGCATTATTGTAGTAAGATGGTGAGCTGGTACTAATTGAACACCTTGAAAAACAGTTCACTAAAAGTCAAGGAGACAAATAGAGTAACAGTGACACGTAGACCACATGCAAGCACAGACTTTCAACTCGCATAAACAGAGAAGGACGAAATAGAGAATGCGGAAGGAGCTCGAGCAGAGGCCCAAGTGGAACGTGCTCATTCACCTGTTAACAAGAGGAGATTTTGAAAACATAATTTATTTATTTATCTATTTATTTAACAATACTGCAGGCCCCGCTAGGGCCACGGCAGGGGTGGACGTGTAATACATTGTACATGAAATAATGAGAGGAAAAACTTAAATACAATGAAACAACACTAACACCAAAAATAGCAACAAAAATCAAATCAAATCAAACCGTCAGGCTTGTAAAGCTCGTAGCTGTTCAAGAAATTCATCCGGCGATGAGCTGTCGATGATCTGTTTAGGGAGTTTATTCCAATCAGTTATTGTTTTTGGAAAAAATTAGTTTTTGAAAGTGTTATTGTTACTGCGATATGGTTCCAGTAATCTACCGTGATTGAATCGCGTGTCACGGCGTAAAACAGGTGTTAGGTAGGGGGAAACGTCAACCTTTAAGTGTCCGTGGTAAAACAAGTATAACAACTTGAGTCTCAAGTGTTTTCGACACAAATGCAGATAATCTAATTGAAGTGTGTCTAACATTTGTGATGGACTGTCTAATCGCCGGAATCTATTGCAAATAAATCTTGCTGCTAGTTTTTGTATTTTGTCTAGTTCTTCGGTGTTCCTTTGTGTGTATGGGTCCCAAAGCACGCACGCGTACTCTAAGTGTGGCCTTACTAATGTTCTATAGGCGCTAAGTTTAACAGAGGGCGGGGCTAACGGCAGCTTTCTTCTTAGAGACCACAGGGTCTTGAGTGCAGTGGAGCACACATTAGAAATGTGAGCGTCCCAACTCAAGTTTTTAGTAATTGTTACGCCGAGGTACTTTAATTGCGTTGATTCCCCAAGCCTAACGCTGCCAATTGAGTAAGGAAATGTTTTTACTGTCTTTTTGTTTGTCACTCGGAGCACTGTACATTTATTCAAATTTAATGGCATTTGCCACTCCTCGCACCACTGGAATATGTTTTGAAGAGTTCCGTTCATTTTAATTTGATCTTCACTGGATTCTATTTCTTTATAGACCACACAATCATCAGCAAAAAGCCGTATATTAACCCCTTCACCCGCAGTTTCAACAATGTCATTTATATAAATAAGAAATAGAATGGGTCCGAGAACTGACCCTTGCGGGACGCCCGATGTGACCGGCAAGAGACCTGAAGAGTGGTGGTTGATTTCTACAAATTGGGAGCGATTCCTAAGATATGAATGAATGAATTCTACAAGGCTGCTTCTCATTCCTATTGCGTAGAGTTTTTGTACGAGTTTATTGTGCGGTACTTTATCAAACGCCTTGGCGAAATACAGAAAAATGGCATCAAGCTGCTTTCTTTTGTTAATTGCTAGCGCGAAATCGTGAAATATTGTAACCAGTTGGGTGACCGTCGACAGCCCATGCCGGAAGCCATGCTGTGCACTTGTAAACAAATTATTGGTTTCCAAAGAGTCCGTAATATGTTTGCTAATAATATGCTCGAGCATTGTACAGCTAACGGAAATAAGGTATATTGGCCTGTAATTGCATACACTTTGTGCATCCCCACTTTTCAAAACCGGCACAACGCGTGCACAACGCCAGTCTGATGGAAGGGTCCTTCTTCGCAATGACAGGTCAAAAATAATGTACAAGTAACGGGATATCCACTCGGCATATCGCCTAAGAAATCCAGACGGTATATTATCTGGTCCAGTGGCTTTCTTAATATCCAGATTAAGCAAAATGTTAAAGATACCCTCCTGACTCAGACAGAGCTCTCCCATCAGCGAGAGTGACTCACTTGCTTCATTGTCTGCCGTTTGCCTATGAACACTGAAAACAGACTGAAAGTACTGATTAAACACCACCGCAATCTTTTTAGGATCAGTTAGTTGGCAGGCGCCAACAGATATACACTCAACTTCTTTTTTTTGTCCCAGATAATAACTTTTAGAACTTACTGGGTGCTTCTTTAAGAACGTTGCCGAGAGTGCCTAAACAAATTTATCCTTCGCAATTCTAATTTTTTCTTTTAGTTCTAGTTGCATGTTGGAAATAACTGAACGCTCTTGAGGGTGAAGCCTGCGTTTCACTTGTATTATTTCCCTCGTTTTCCATGGATTATTTCGTCGTTATTTTTTTGTCGGAGATGAATCTGTTGATGCAGTTATTACAAACATTTTTGAATATGGTCCAAAAGGTGTCAACCTCACATTCCTGGCTAAAGTAATCAAAAAGAGTTTGCAAATAGTCCAATACACTAACATCATCGACGGAGTTGTAATTTTTAACCACACATTTTTGCGTTGCATTCTCATGACTATTTTTTACAAAGCTTGACGTGAAATACAGCAACTTATGGTTCGACAGTCCGTTTTGCACATCAACAGTGTAATCTGATATTAGGCACCCAACAGAAATTAAATCCAATATAGTGTTAGGAAGGAAGAAGAAGTGAGGCTCAACCAAAAAGGCCCCGCGCATCTCGAGCAGCAGCGGAAACGCTCGAGGTGTGCTCGAGGCTTGCTCCAACGATTCTCCTGGCGACACCATCATAGTCAAATCTCTCTTCATTGTATTAAACCCATCTATTCACCAAGAGCCTGACAGATTGGTGGAGGTCCGTGGCTCCTTACCTCTCGCAATCGACTTCAAGACCTGGAGCTTCGTAGCGGACGCACGGCCCGTCCACTCGCCATGCCCGATGAAGAAGGAAACGCGATCAGGCCCCGGGCTCCCACTGTGACCATCAAACACCGCCAGCGGGACCCTCCGATATTTACGGGATGTCCTGACTCGGACGTGGAGGACTGGCTAAAGAATTATGAACGGGTAAGCCAGCACAACGGGTGGGATGACTCATTTAAGCTCGCCAACGTTGTGTTTGCCCTCAAAGATACTTCCCTTCGGTGGTTCGACAACCATGAAGAAACCATAAATTCATGGGACGGCTTCAAGACAGCTTTTGCCGAGGCTTTCGGTCAACCGGAACACCATAAACTAAAAGCACGAGATGAACTGCTCCGCCGTTACCAATCGACAGCCGAGACATCAACAGCTTATATTGAAGATGTCCTCCGACTCTGCCGCCGAGTCGACCTCCACATGAGTGAGGATGACAAGATCCGTCATCTCTTCAAAGGACTTTCTCAACAATTATTTTCCATCGTTGCTCCGAAATCTCCGCAAACCGTGGTCCAGCTCGTCTCAGAATGTCGGAAGTATGAGCAACTGGACAACGCGCGAATATCTAAGAGGCCCTTCGATCGTCTCCCTGAGGTGTCTCATGGGTCATACCCCGACACCACCCTTTCAACCATGATACGCACCATCATCCGAGAAGAGCTGAGATTTTTTCTGGGACAACAGCGTGGAACATCGCCCCCTTCGGAACCCTCCGGTCATCGCCTTGACATCCAGTCCACGGTTCGTGACGAGCTTCGTGCTGCTCTAGAGCCCCTGCCGAACGCCCCTTCCGTCTACACACCAGCCCCACCCCCGCAACACCGCTGTGCGCATACCAGCCATGTCCACCTCCATCCGCCTCACCACCCTGGCAACCTCGTCAAACACGTCGCCGATCGGACATCTGGAGAACTGACGACAACCGACCGGTATGTTTCTATTGCAACACGCCCGGTCACGTTCTCCGGTACTGCCGACGCCGCATCGCCGATACTAGCCCGCCAGCCCCTAACAGCCAGTACAGCAATAACTCTGGAGACCGCCGCTCTTCCTATGAACACCGCCGCAATGATAACTCCTCTTTCCGGTCCTTCCCCCTTCTCGTGGATCCTATTCAGAAAACATTAACGCCGGACAAGATCTTCATGACCGCCGCTCGCCCAGCCCCGTCACGCCAGCACAGTCCCGCCGTGGTCGTTCGCCGTCACCCTATCCTGCTCGCCGCCGCTCAGTTTCGCCCTTCAATGACCCTATCCCTTCCACCTCGCACCAGTCAAACTAAACCCCGCAGCCTGCATCGACAGTGGAGGTCAGGCTGCATTTTCACAAATTATAGAAAATCCTCCGTTTCTTGGACCGACGAACATAACTGTAGAAATTGGACGACAAAACTTTCACGCTTTGGTGGACACTGGAGCAGCGAAATCCTGCATTCCTGAACATGTTAGAAGGCGCTTGCGCAAAGTCCTCACTCCCCCTCGGGGGGGCACCTGTTGCGCCTGGGAAATGGCGAACTGGTACAGCCGCTCGGATATTGTACAGCATCATTGCAGGTGGGTCGCAACCGATATGTGGTAATGTTTACCGTGCTCTCGAGCTGCATCGCAGACGTCATCCTTGGATGGGATTTTTTATCTTCAACCGCCGCTTTCATTGATTGCGCCAATCGTGAAATTCACCTTAATACCACAGACGACCCCAGCCCCCATTTTGATGCGTCACTTGCTGCTCTTCACACCGATGATGATTTACTCCTACCACCTCAGTCGGCCGTCGCTGCTACACTGGTCATGACAAATCCAGTTCAAGGATGTGTTGGCCTCATTGAACCTATAGACACCTGTTTTAATAAGAAAGGAATCGTCATTCCCTATAATCTCGCCACGATCACGGACGACAGATGTCACATCTGGATAACGAACACTTCGACGCAGCGCCAGATCCTTCCCCGAGGTAGCCGCGTTGCCACTCTTCAGGTGCACATTGAAGACGACTTTGCTGCACTTGCCCCCGCAATCCCCTGTACCAAACCATTGACTGAAAATAATTCCAGCAAGGCAGTAGAGAAGATGATGGCTTCAACACTCGTCGAAGCTGAGCGTCACCAGATGCGCTCTCTTCTAACTTCATACAGATATGTTTTCGATTTCGGGGGCCAAGTGTTAACTCGTACCACACTTGTCGAACATCACATCGATACTGGCGACTCCCCTCCACTCCGAAGCAGACCATACAGAGTATCTGCCCCGGAACGTAGAGTGATTCACGATCACATCACCGACATGCTAGAAAAAAGAGTGATTGAACCTTCATCTAGCCCCTGGTCCTCCCCCGTGGTGCTTGTAAAAAAGAAAGACGGCACCTGGCGCTTCTGTGTGGACTATCGCCGCCTCAACAAAGTGACACAAAAAGACGTCTACCCACTGCCCCGAATAGATGATACCCTCGACACGCTACAAGGGTCGTCCTACTTTTCATCCATCGATCTTCGAAGCGGGTATTGGCAAGTTCCTCTTGCGCCCGCTGACAGGCCTAAAACAGCATTCATAACACCTGATGGCCTTTACCACTTCAACGTCATGCCGTTCGGCCTCTGCAACGCGCCTGCGACATTTGAGCGCATGATGGACGCCCTCCTCCGTGGCCTTACCTGGAACATTTGCCTTTGTTACCTCGACGATATTGTTGTCTTCTCTTCTACATTTGACGAACACTTATCTCGGCTTCGTAGAGTCCTTGACTGCATGCGTACTGCTGGCCTGCTATTAAATTCCAAGAAATGTACTTTTGGTGCCCAGAAAATCAAAGTCCTCGGCCACATGGTCACCGCAGACGGTATACGACCGGACCCAGACAAACTGCGGGCGGTATCGCAGTTCCCTGCCCCACAAAACATCAAGCACTTACGGACATTCCTGGGTTTATGCACCTACTTCAGAAAATTTATTTTGGGATTTTCCGATATCGCTGAGCCTCTCAATCACCTACTACGGAATGGCATCGCTTTCACGTGGGGTCCAAACCAACAAACCTCCTTTGAACGCCTCAAGACGGCCTTAACCTCGGCTCCCGTTCTTGGCCACTTCGCCGAAGGTCAAGACACCGAAATCCGAACTGACGCCAGTGGCCATGGAATAGGCGCTGTTCTAGCCCAAGCTCACAACGGCCAGCAGCGCGTCATAGCATACGCTAGTCGAACTTTAACCAAAGCTGAACGAAACTTTTCTACCACCGAGAAAGAATGCTTAGCCGTCATATGGGCTGTATCCAAGTTTCGCCCTTACTTATATGGCTCCCCATTCTGTATTGTAACTGACCACCACGCCCTTTGTTGGTTGGCAAGTTTGAAAGATCCCTCTGGACGTCTCGGCCGCTGGTCATTAAAGCTCCAGGACTACATCTTCACGGTCGTCTACAAATCAGGGAAGCGGCACCTCGACGCCGACAGTTTATCTCGATGTCCGCTTCCAAACGACGCGCACCTTCCTCCTCATGCACAAGGGACAGATGACACAGCAACTCTAGACAACATCGATATGGCCACAGCGCAACTATCAGATGATTCCCTGCAACCACTGATTCTTTATTTGCAAGGCCAACCAACATCGTGCCCTGAACGCACCAAACGACGTGCCCGTCTATTCACTCTTCGTAGTGACATTCTTTATAGACGAAATTACGAGCCCCAAGGCCGATCATGGCTCCTTGTGATTCCAAGACACTTACAAAAGAAAATAATAGCGGCAAATCACGACGACCCCACAGCCGGACACCTTGGATTTTCTAAAACTTATTTCAGAATCCGTGAAAAGTTTTTCTGGATCGGCATGCACCGTACTATTAATAAGTATGTGCGCGCATGCCATCTATGTCAAGCAAAGAAACGACCAACAACTGCACCTCCTGGACCACTCCGGCCGCTTTCTCCACCAAGCCATCCATTCCAGCGCATAGGACTCGACTTCCTCGGTCCGTTCCCCCAGTCACAAGAAAAGAGTCGATGGATAATTGTAGCTATCGACCACCAAACCCGGTATGCGGAAACGCAAGCGCTCCCCGCCGCCACAGCTCTACAACCCGGGTAGACAGTATGGTGGAGGTGCGGAGCCATACTCATCTCCTTCATTGAACATCGGCGCCGCTATGATCCTGTCTACCCGCCTCGTTGAGGCAGTCATCCGCAGCAGCAGACCAAACACCAGCCCATGGCTACGTCGCCCAGCCCCGCCCAGACGCCATGACAAGCCGAATCAGACGAAGCCGCATCAGACGAAGACGACAGACGATCCCCCGCCCCCATCCCCAGCCCCCGACGTTCCGACGCTTCTCAGTGACGTGAGTCCCCAGCCCGGACCGTGCCGTCGTGTGGCTGGTGCAGAGGTCTGTGGCGCTGCGGAAGAGGCCGAAACTCAACGTCTCCATCTTCATCCTCACCCTCGCTGTCGGCAGCCGTCCTTTGTTCTTCTGTGTGTGTGGCTTTATAAGTGTGCTTCATGTGTTCATTTATTCACCGGCCGAGTCGGCCGTTTTCCTCGGAGGGAGGTACTGTGAGGAAGGTGAAGACGACGGGGCAGTGGCGCGCACGACCATCTCGCGCCAGGCCCCACGTGCCGGCTCGGCCTCCATAAATCGTATGTCTGTTCTATCATCGTGTACTGTCCGGTCCTTTCTGCTGCCGACAGCATCATCCTAACAATAGTCTCTGTTGTGGAACCCACCTTGGCCGGCGATGAGACTACTTGATCTAGATTGCACGAAAATGCACAATTCAGTAACAGTTCCGATTCGCGAGTTTGCACACCCGTTGGTCTCATGTTTGGCCAATCAATGTGCGACAAGTTAAAATCGCCGGCTAAAATTAGCCGCACACGATCATTACGAAAACGAACCAAGTTGCCACTGATATCTTCTATAATTTTTATACTGGCATTAGCGAGTCTGTAAACAACACCCAGGACCACACTGTTCCCATTTCCTTGTCAGTTAAGGTAACAGATTGATGGCTAATACATAAAGACAGCTCAATCTCTCTCTCTAATATCTACGATGAATTGTCACCTACTTATGCACTGTTTACACTGCTCGTGTATGTCAACGTTAGAAAAAACGTGAATAATTAGCAGATACTATGAAAAACATACAAGGGGATTATTTGAGGCCTTTATTATTCGTAGTATGGGCGACCAATGTGTCCGCACATCCGTCTGTTACCTGAGCTGCCAAGAAAATTGTGTTTACACTCTTATGCATATGGGTGAATTAACACGTTCCACTTGGACCTGTTCGAACTTTTGCTAAAGCTACTTCCACATTCTTTATTTTATTTCTTCTCCAATTTATGTGAGTTGGGAGTCTGCACTCGTATGTAGTGTATGTATTCCTCTCCTTTATTCCTTGTTTTTTGTGTGCTATTTTTCGAGATGTTCAATCAGAAGGAACTCACCACCTTACTACATGGAAAGGCTGTTGCTAATTCCAAAGTGTCTGTAAAACAATCTACCTGACATCTTTGCCTCACGCTCCGGTTTCTGAAGCTCACATTCTCCGAACACAGCCATTCTGATTTCTCTGATCCTCAATCTTTTTTAGTTTCTTTTGTGTTCAATAGATCGAGTTGCGAGTGTGCACCAGTCTGCGTCCTACGTGTTCCTGTCCTTTTGTCCTTGTCTTTTTGTGCACTTTTTTCAAGTTGGTCCGTGATATTTTTTATCGTATATTCTACTCTGTGTTTTCATCTTTATACTTACTGCAGCCTTTGCCAAGTAGAAGTTGGCATTCACTTTCGCCATCCTGATGTGAGTGTCCTGAGACGACACAGGATGACAGCCTCCTCTGCTGAAGTCCAGGCTTCATGGAAGACTGCCAAGGCTGTTCATGGTAAGGTGCTCTATATATTGAGCAATATAATAGCAACTTATTGCTGCTAGGATTGTTTTTAACACAGACTGTGTTTATGGACTGGCCTTTGGCAATTCCGATGCCACTCGCGTGGAATGAAATCCTGTAGGGGAATTGTGCATTCCATTCGTAAGCGGAATGCTGGGTTTACAGCAGAAGTGCGTCTCTACTTGCTGCCAGTATTGCTGTGTGTGTTGTATTTGTATTTTGTATTTGTTTATTTAGTGTTCCCAATAATGGCTGAAGCCTTCCCATTGGTGCGCTTGTTAGTGGCAACACACAAACATGAATGAACGGCAAGAGTGGTGAACAGCGCTACTCTCGCCGTTCGCCACCGCGCCCATTGGTTTTCGGAGAAGTTTGCAGTATTGGTCTCTATGGTATTTGGTCATATATCGCACATGAACACTAACCAGGGCGCTGTACCTACAATTCAACACTCGCAAGATTTGCGTGAATACACCCTGTAGCTGGTCGCACTTTCGAGTCATTTTAATGTTGCAAAAATGAATAATGACATTGGCATATTTGTCGTGCCAAACCCTGTCACACCTGTTCCGAACTCTGATCTCCACGAGATCACAGTACCATCGTTTCTGTTGTAGTGGCACGGCAGACTCTATACTTGTTTTGCTTCAATCTTTGTAAGGGGGACGCTGTAATCCGATTCTACTCATCTCTGGTGTACTAGATAGCACCATATTTGCAGAGATAGTCTTCGGATTTTGTAGTTCCATCGAAATATATTTCAGCTTATAAGTTATTTGTTATTTGGCTTGTAAATTTACAAGCTTATCTAGATTGAAGGCAGCAAATATCTTACCAGCAGTCATGGTACGTGTCCGAAGTATATTGCATTAACATAATTGACCCAACCTCTGATTTTTATTTGTCAGTGCCTCTAGCGAATTGTGCATGCTAGGATTGCTTTTGTTTGTTTGTTTGTTTCACATAATCTACAGCACTTTTTTCACCTTTATACTCAGTGCAGCCCTCGCCGAACAGAAGCTAGCATCGACTAGGCCGATTTGTTCCTGCATCACCAGCTGAGCCGAGGATCAGGTCCATGGCAGTCTGCAAAGGTTGTTGATGGTAAGCTGCCTTATATATACAGCTGTGTAATAGCAGCTTGTCCTGGGTGACAATTTTAAATGCGTTTTTATGTTTTAGAAAGTGAAATTTGCATGGGCATACTTGCAATGTGAAACCTGACCAAGCCTGTTCTGATCTTTCATCCTCTTGAGATTTCAGTACAGCCGTTTCTGCTGCACACACACTGCCTACTTCGGCCAGGTAGAGACTTGATCCATATGAAGGTAAGCAGGTGATTATCAACTGCTCAGTGCTGTCTGTGGTGACGTTCTCTCCTTATCAGACGACTTACCACGCTTGGTTCGCAAGGCATTTGAAAAGGAGAGCAAGTCAGCTGCTGCATGATGCTCCCAGTACTGAGCAGTCGACGATCGCTTGTTTACACTGATATAGATCACGACTGTACTTCAAGCTCGGCAAGTGTAACACTTATCTGATTCAGCCTAGCTGTGGTGTGCTGAGCGGTATGTGTAGAGCTAGTTGACTTGTGTACACACAGTGGCTGTGCGGTATAAAACATGCCCAATTGGCAACTTTAATGCAGTCTCGTGTAGTCCCATTGATGTTTTGTTTTGGCGTGCATGATATGTGTTCACACTTTTTTTCCTCGTTTACCGACAGTCCTAGCTGTCTGCAGATAGCGAGTGTGAAACATGCCAGCAAGCCTCTAAAGCAGTATGCAGTGCAATTTTGGTCTATTGTGCAAGTGAGGAAGAAGAGACTGCACTCCACTCCACTCAGCAGGAAAGCACCTACATGCGCACAACGCTCAGTCAGCAACGACCAATCGGAGCGCAGATGCCGATGGAGCAGACAATTCCTGCACCCCGATGGCCACTGCCGGCTGAGCGTTGCGCGCATGCCTGGTGGCTTTCTCGCTCAGTCACTGAGTGAAGCCGGCCGTAAAAAGCGCTCAGCTAAAACTTTTTCTGATACGGGGCGGCTTACGCATAGATATTTCAGGCAGAGGGATGGCCGACGTTGCTCACATCAATTCTCAGTATGAGCAGCTCTCATCGCAATACGGAAATTATGATTCAAACTTCCTCTACCCCTTTCTGACAGGTTTTGAGACATGTGCTCCTGTGCAGTATTGTCGGGCTAGACATTATTATGCCCAGATCCACTCCAATAAATTCTAAGAGGATGAAGTCAGTTGCCACATAGCTTGTGCAGAACTAAATCTGGAACTCACTCCTCCTTCCTGTTTTCCACTGTATTCAGAACCTTGTCTCAGTATGTGATGGGTCTGCGAAGAAAATTGACCAGGTAAACAATATTACTTAGAAAATAGATGTCCCATACATATTAACCTGCATCTACCAACCACTGTACACTGCTTCACTACTGATTTGGTATCTTTCAATTGATTTGCCTGAACTGTTTGCACCTGTAGACATCTTAATGATGATCACGAGGGAATGTTTCTTGTCATGTGATGTCATATGCTTAAAGTAAGTGAGGCTTGCGGGCATTTTCAAGGGCTATGGGGTATGCTGATGGTAAACACTCAATGTGAGTTTGATGGTGGACGCTGATAATATTTACTAGTTTGTGTGTAACTCGCTATTTTTTATTTGATGAAGTCTGCAGATGAGTTTTAGTCGTCAGGTTGCCATTATGTGGGAACACAGGGGTCATACTCTGCAATATATTATATGTTTACATGTGTCTACCCAATCTCATTAGTATGTGTACAACAATGAGCTGTATTCGCGACTCCAGCAACCTATAGGGGGCGCCACCACCAAACAAACATGGCGGCTGGGAACAGGTCGTGTCGGCTCGGCTGGGCTGCCTGAACGGGTAGCGCATTCAATTTAACAGATTTTCTTTTGTTTAATGCCCTATTTTATAGGCATTTGAACTGCGATGGTTAAGTGTAGCCGGTGCACATAAACTTGCAGAGCATAGTTTTGTTTTCCCGGTGCTTTTTGTTCTTTTCATGAAAAACTTTTGTTTTCGGAGATTTTGTTCAATACTGAAACTATGGGCTCCGAAGAGACGGTAATAGACTCTAATCAGTTTTGATCAGGTAAGGAAAGCGGCGATGACTACAGAATTATTCCACCGGCAGTAATTTTCAGCTAACTCGCATACCTCGACCATGCAACTTATCTGCCCGCGAAATTGAGCTTTTGTGCGTATTAAGAAACAGCTCCAGTCGTCTGCTCGGTCAGCAACACAGGCTGCAGCAAAACTACGAAAATTAAGCAAGCACTTCTTGAGCCAAGGAGCATGTTAACCCGCTGGCGCCCGACTAAGCAGCTGATACTTGTATTTCAACTCAGGTTTTAGTTGCAATCGAGAAGTCATTTTGACGAATATGCGGGTTATGCATTATATTACGTACCATGTCCCACTAAAGCGATATTAGTACTATTCTGCGGGCTGAAATATCAGCTTACTTGACTAGCTATTAGCTGAACTGCTCAATCAAAGTATATTTGACAGACAGAAAGATACTACATAAACTCAGCCATATGGTTCTAGCCGGCAGCACGGAGACGAATGCGGACAAATTTGAAGAGAGTCCTCATCGGAGATTCACGCAGAACCCCCTCTGCATTGAACTTGAGTTCAAATCATGAACGGAAAAATAGATTATCTTTTGTGGCCGGACAACCTGAGCAATGTGGACGAATATTGCTGCTAGCTTCAACGAGGATATAATATAAATATTGGAGGCGCAATAGATAATAATGTCGTGACAGCTTCTAACTTTGCGAGACGCATCCCCCACCTTTTGAAAGCAGACAATTTTCCTCATTAATCGTATGCAGCGAGCAGGTTTTCCGGAATCAAGTAGATGCGAAATCAGCCCAACTTTTTCGGTGTGGTCCAGAGGCTTTTTCGGCGAAAAGCAGCCAAGATGAATAGCCAATGCACCGACCAGCGTTGGTGGCTCAATCTTGAATCTAATCAAACACAACCAAACTCAAGAAAAGCAGCTATTGAACCTTCCCATTCACTTGACTGCAACATTGGAGTTCCCTCCAGTGAGACACCTCGTCTGTCGCCCTCAGTCCACTGTTCTACATCCTTATAAAGAAACCACTTATCAGTTAGCAAGTAGTCGTCAGTTTGAATGTCATTCGAGACAGACAAGAAATCAAAACGTTTTTCCGTGATTCCTCTCCATCCAAGAAATCGATAGCACGCGACCGTGTGTTGTGGAGTAAACAGGCTTTTGAACACGTGATGGAAGGAAACAATCTACTGAGACTTCATCACACTGATGAACACTCAGGCAAACTTCGAATATTCGAAGTTTGCCTGAGAAATATTCCGACCTTCGTCAAATTACATTCTTCGCCACCGCGTCGACAACAGGTGTCTGCGAAAGCCGCCAGAGATGTGGAGAGGCGCAGAGCGACCTGTTCTGGCTGGTTCCCGGTTTTCCCGTTTGGTGCTGTCCGTTTTGCTAGAGTCGCAAATATGTCAAGGATATGAATTGTCATTGTCTCAGTAAGACTAATGAATCGCTACATTTACCTAAAAATGCTGGATATTGTGCACCTATCGTGACGAACGATAATGTTAAACTACATGCCGACTACTCCGCCAAGTTTGCCCGTCTCTCGACACGCCCTTTTGAATTAAAGTCGATGATTTCCACGAGCCTTTCTCTGAAGTTGGCCTTTTTCATGCAAATAGTTGACCTTGATTATGAGATAACTGGGCCATTTTTGCCCCTTGGTCACCCAGTGTGTTGTTACATGTGTCCCTTAGCGCAATCGAAGTATTTTCGTTTGGATATAGTTTCCAGATTGAAAATGAAATAGAGACAATTAGTGCATTAGTTACAAAAAGTTTTCCTTTTACATGGGCTGCTTGTCTCATGCCCCTCACCCCAGTTTTGAATTTCTGGATTATCATGTGCAGCTGGTATTGATTTACCTTGTCCTTTTACTGTGTTGTTGATTCTCTTTGCAGGTGCTCTAATGAAGGACTCCCCTTCCTGGGTGCATGGTCGACTTGCATCACAAGCTGCATGAGAAGTGTGAAGAACATTTCCTAGGCCCGTGACATGCAGCCTCTTTCATCCAGCGCACTCCTCTAGCGACAAGCCCATGATTACCAGCCAAGCTGTAGCTTCACTGGAGCTGACAATAAACAATTACGGTAACAATTTTCTATGTTTTATTTGCTGCCATGTGTATGAGTGACAGATGGCTGTGGCAGCTGCTTTACCAAAAAGGTGTATACCTACGCCAGAAATTTACTTTCAGGTACAGTGCGACATAATTGTTTTCACTCATTAGTTGTTAAAATTACCCTTGTTATGAACTACATTTTTTTCTATTCAGGTGTAAATTGCACACAAAACCATGTGTTAGCCTGTAAAACAAGACCGGGAACTGTACGGTTTTAGCCCGCTAGCCTGGGGTCTTGCTTGTATCTTGCAGTACTGCTGGTAGTGTACCGGGGATTAGTGCATACAGCAGCCCGTGAACTCGCTGGGACAAAACAAGCCCGGGAACTGTACGGCTTGAGGCCGCTAGCCTGCGGTCTTACTGGTATCTTACCGCGTTACTGGTACTACGCTGGGGAATTGTGGTGGCAGCATCCCGGAAACTCACTGGGACGCCCAGTGCCGGGCGTCCCAGTCAGTTCCAGTCACTGGCCGGTGACTGGCAATCTCACTGGCCCGTTGTCGCCCCGCGGTGCGTTTCCAGCGTCGCCCCAGTAGGATCTTACCGGCAGACCGGTACCGCCCCAGTCCCAAACCGGCGAGTTGTGCTACTTGGGTGGATGCTGTATTTTGGGGCATGCCTAAGTATGCCCCAAAATACAGAAATACAGGAAAGGCGGTTGGCTATTCACTCCCCCTTTCCTATGGGAGACAATACGTTGGACAAACTGGGTGATGTCTGAATGACCACCTTCGAGAACACAACAACATCTTAAAGGCCAACTCTGGCCACTTAGGGATACACTGTCGGGATTGTGGGTGTGTCGCACATTTCAACAACAGCACCGTGTTGGGCAAAAGTGTAAATCAATTAACAAGGGAAATCATCGAAGCCAAGAACATCATACGACTAGAGGACAAATGTGTTAGTACGCCATCGATAACATTATCACAAAAAGAGATTAATTTTTAGCCGCAAAATAGCATAAGCATTAGACGGGAATTTTTCGACTCTGATATTTCGTTTTTTTTTTCGATTTGCAAATCGTCTCAAATTGAAGTAGAAGTAGAAGCCTAAGTTAAACACGCAAGACAAAGTTGTTAGTGAGCGCTGTGTGAGATTTGTGTTCCTTGTGTGTGAATGCTTGAGTGACAGTTTTTTTAGTGCGCTAAACGTCGACAATCACACTGTACACACATTATTTGCAGAGCTAAGCACAGCACAGCCACGACCGATTCTGTGCACTTCCATGTTGATCAGAAATACCCACCTGTCATAGCGTCAATTTCTTCGTGTGTTAGGGGCTTCTTTCCACCACACCCTCCTAGAGGAGGCGCCTGCAGGCTTGCCCTTACACACTCCTGTCGAAGAGCCCTGCAGTCTCCCTTTGTGATCGGCTGACCATTCTGAGAAAGCGGCCAGGGGTGGCAGCCTTTTCCACGGCGTGTGGAAAATGCTGCCTCTCGCATTTTGATGCCAGGTCCAAGATTAATCTGCAGTGAGTAACATTGTCAAGCAAATGCACAAAAAGTGGAGAAATACAGGTAACACAAATGGGCTCTCCACTTTCGTCTGCAATCATGTTCCTGCTTTGTTTCACTGAAATGCTGAATTCTACATATATATAAATAAAAAAATGAAATAAAGTTAAGCGGCACTTTTTAGTATTTCAGGATGGCCTATTTATGTTCCGAACTCAACTTATGTGCTCTAAGCATCCCAAAAGTCCAAAACTTACAATGATGTGTGGCTTATTTCACTATTAAAAACTGGGATCAAAGATAGTGAATGTGGTTGAGCCGAATCAAGGCGAATAGGGTGCAACGGCGAAAGACACTCGTCAGTCAATAGACTACTTCCATAAAGCCCTGCATGCAACACGGCGCGCGTTGCACTCTGTGAACTAGTTGGCCAGGGAGGGGAGTAGCCTGGTTTCGGTTTCGATCGTCACGTCGACTGTAAATTATACACAGAGTGTATATCATGTTTTCTGGTCACGAGAGCATCATTTTTGCTCTCTAAAGTAACCTATATGGCTAGACCTCGAAGGTTTAGCACAGGCCCGAGACGTATAGCTCGTCTTAATACGTGCTTGTTGTATTTTTCTACACGAGCCTTTCTGTTAGCGTTTCGAGGTATATAAACGAGCCAGTGCTGGGAACCTCGACGCTGCGAAGCTCGGGGATATTGCTTGTGTGCGAGTCTACGAGCTGTAAAAACCAATAATTATGCGCACATCGAGCTCGCACTTTTATATTAGCGTTGCTCGTCAGGAAGTGTGTTGGTTTTGTGCGTCCATAGACGAAATATAACTTTTTTAATTACTGTTTTTCTTAATACGTCTGAGTATGCGAGGTAAAACTCGGAGGTGCCATTCAAAAGCTCAAATCCAACATCTCTTATCTGTACTAACTCGCAGCACTGCACGAAGTGAAGTCCCCACCCGCTTGCATTCTAGTAATTTATTATCGCTAATGCGCATGAAGTTATCCTGCAGTCATATAGGCACATTCGCACATACAAACCGTTTTAAGAAAGCTAAAGTCGAGCACTTGTGTGAAGAATGTTGCACCGTTCGCTGGAAGTGCGCTGGACGGGCGTGAACCCCTATGCGGTGCGCCAAAAAAAAAAAACGAACTAAATTATTCAAAGCGCATTTGATGGTTGCTAATGGAAATAATATTT
The DNA here is from genome assembly GCA_037355805.1 of Ixodes ricinus. Classification (NCBI taxonomy): domain Eukaryota; kingdom Metazoa; phylum Arthropoda; class Arachnida; order Ixodida; family Ixodidae; genus Ixodes; species Ixodes ricinus. Next base: position 17,056 of record JAZHYW010007305.1, on the reverse strand, counting down.
GTTATGTGTTGGCTTTCTTCCTGATTGAGTATGCCGAGATAATTTCAGACACACCGTTCAGACACAAATTTTGGGCGTCAGTAAAAGCTCGTCCAGAAAGGCTTAGCGAGGAGTAGGGTGCGCTTGTTAGGGCCTCCCTCGTAGCTAGCCGATCTCAGCGTTTGCGAGAACTTAATCTCCTATCAGCATAAAATTTGAGTGGGATATATATGATGACACGAGAAAGACATCATAGTAACGTTTGTGCAGTAGCGAGGTCGAATTTATTGCGTTACCTTAAAAGTAATGCGTCAACGCTGGGCTCAACTTTGGTACTCCTGCGTGGATGCGGCTTGCTTTTCGTCTAATGAAGTAAGAAATAGCGGACGTTTGGCAAACAAAATACGTATAAGGCTCAAGGTGACCAAGTTTCAGTTGTAGTTTACTGCTACTAACGGAATTATTGAAATCGAGCTCAAAGATGGAATCGTAGGGTGAGGTGAATAGGCCACGTCTTACTACGTTTGCATGCGTACGGATAATATCCGGTGTTTCGGGAATTAAGGAAATTTCCCCGGTCTTCGTTTTGTATCACTCACGAATGAGTGTGCTGTACATTCGTGAAAAGTCAGATAATCGAAAACGCAAGCGGCGAATTCGGTCCCGGCGTGATGGCATGAAATGAAGCTGCTCGATCGAAACCGAATCTGAGTGGCCAACCAGTTCCCAGAGTGCACTGCGTGGTATTTCGCCGCGATGGGGCGCCTCGGTTTTGGAAGAAGTATATTGCAAGCAAGGGCTTCCCGTGCAGACGAGCAGGACTCGTCGGCTTCTTGTCCGGACGTAAAGCCATCGCGTGGGGTTGTCTGATGAGCCACATTCGTTTTTCGCGTACATTCAGCCGGGTACAGTGGCGCCATTTGTACGTCTGAGATTCACTATTTTTTATCACATTTTTATTAGTGAAATAAGCGGCCCATGAGTGTAACCTAAAATGTTTGGGATGTTTAGAGCACAAAATGTGTTACGGCCATAAATAGGACCATCTTAGAAAGCTCCCGAGCGCCCCTTTAAGAGAAATAATTTCAGCTTTGGAATATGCATTAAGAAGGAGGTCCATTATTGCTGTACAGATCAAATACTATTAATGATGTAAAACATTGTTTCATGAAAGCTTTACACTGTAGGGTTCGGTGCTACTGCTCACCCGCAAGAAGGACCAACGAGGCAGATCTCAGAAAAACACACCTTTACTTTCTGGTGGCAGCCAACAGACTGCCGAGCCTTGAGCCTACCGCGTAGCTTGCGCGCACGTTGCGCGCCGGCCGCTCAGCGCGAGTTTTCTTTCAGTTCACGACGATGATCCGCAAACACCACAAACTCTCCCCCCCTCTCCCCCGAGTTTGTTGAAGTTGACGGGGTGGTTAGAAGGGTTCTTCGTTGTCGTCAATGTTAATTGCGATGTCGGCCGGCGAGGGGGGGCGGAGGAGGGCGGGTCTTAGGCGCCGGACGACCGCCAGGGCCCGTTGGAGGTTGTGCTCGTCGATGGCCGCGAGGCGCAAGACGGCTGCCCTGGCGGCGGCGGCCGACTCCCGGGCACGGTGGAGAGCGCCGGCCTGGTGGGTGACCCTGTGGATCTCGGGCACCCCACAAAGGGGGCACAGGAGCCGGCGCTCCTCCTCATTGTACAACTGCACCGGGTCGTTGGGATGGCGGTCGGTAAGTGTGTTTCCCCGAAACGGCTCCGGGACTTCGGCCGGGGGGTCCGTGGTCAGGGGCCGGGGCTGGACCTCCCAGGGCAGGTTCGAGGTCCATGAGATGGCTAGGCCCTGGGGGCCCAGCACGGTCCAGGTTGCGGAGTTGCCCCGGCGTCGGTAGAAAGGCCGGCGGCGATGTTGTCCCGGAGCCGGAGGGCGACGGCCATGGTGTTCCCAGGGTGGTGGGGAAGCTGAACGTCTCCGTCGGTGGTAGCGAGGCATCTTGTAGAGCAGAGAGAAGAAAAAAAGGAGCCCGTGAGTGGTCTTTTACAAGGGTTTCTTCTACGAGAAAGCGTTCATAACGTTGGGCGCGGCAATAGACAAGTTAAATTTGCGAGGACACTATCCGCGTCTATGCGTCCACCGCACAAAACCACGCGCAAATTCAGTCGGGAGAGTACTAGTTCTCGCTCAAGCCTATTGCAACGCGCATCTTCTTAGATCTTCGTCTTCGTCTTCGTCACCAACATCAGGTATAGTCCTCGCAGAATTAAGTATAACCCGGATCGGCATCACTCTCCACCTGCGAGAGAAGTTCGTCATCCGATTCATAATACCGTTTGAGGTTGGTGACATGAACAGGTCCGGCGAGTCGACCAGACTCACAATGAACAAGCGTGTACGTAAGGCGTGAGGCCTTGTCTCGCACTCGATACGGACCATCCCACCGGTTCGCCAGGGAAGCTGTGAAACCTCTGGAGGCGTCACTAAGTGGGTGTGTCCGTCGGAGTACAAGGTCTCCAACTTCGAATTGCACGTCCCGGTGGCCACGATTGTACTGCTCAGCCTGCTGAAGCCGTGCGGCGTCCAAGCTCACCCGGGCATCACGAACGATGTCCCTGAGTCTGCGTCGTAGGCTTCCTGCAAACTGACCGTATGAGCGAGCAGCGCCAGAGTTGTTGGTCGTGCAAGTGTTTTCCAGTGGGAAAGTCAGCTCCTTTCCGAAATTAAGGCAAGCTGGGGTAAAACCAGTCGACCGGTTAACGGTTGTGCGCGTTGCGAACGCGAGTTCTGGTAGCTTTGCGTCCCAGTCATGGTGACGTTCGGTGTGAGCTATTAACATCGATTTTAAGTTCCGGTTCACCCGCTCTGTGATGTTAGCTTGTGGGTGATAAGGAGACGTCCGCCTGTGTTGAATGCCCAATGCGGCACATGAGTCTCGGAACACTTTGCTGGCAAAATATGTAGCGTTGTCGCTAATCAATTTCGCCGGAAATCCGAAGCGTGTGAACGTCTCCATCAGACAAGACCAGATTTTCTTGGACGTCAGTGATCGCAATGCAAATAGCTCAACCCACTTGCTAAAGTGATCCGTGACAACCAACAGGTACTGGTTGCCACGCGGACTGCGTGGGAAAGGGCCCATGACATCGACACGCAACGCATTCCCATGGGGATCGACTCACGACTGGCTGCATGAGACCAGGGGGCTGACCACCGCGCGGTTTGGCTTTTTGACAAACCGGGCATGAACGAGCGTACCTCAGCACGTCCTGACGAATTCCTGGCCAAGTTGCAGTACGGCTTAACTTTTCAAAAGTCTTGCAGCCACTACTGTGACCAGCTAGAGCAGAGTCATGGTAGTATTTAATAAATGACGTGCGAAGTCGGCGAGGTATCACGGCTCGAAATGGAGTGTCCGTAGAGCCACCCTCCTCGTCGTCGATCTGAGGTATATACCGGAGGAGCAGACCGTCTTCGGCCAGCAAGTACGAGTCGAAACCCATGTCAGCGTCTCTGTTGCCACGTCGGTCACGTGAAGATAACCACTCAGAGACCCTGCGACAAAGTCCATCGTTCTGCTGTGCAGCACGAAGCTCATCTCGGCTAATCAAAGTACCCCAGCGCGAGCCAGCATCTATTAGCGGCGAGATGTTTCGGTGGCGCCCTCGTTCGGTTACCTTTCGTGACGTCATTACCTTGTGAACAACAAGCTCGAGGGTGTTTGTAATGAGCATTCTGGAAGCCTGAAATTATAGCGCTCTCAAAGCAACACTGCCAACACCGTCAAAATTGAAGTTCTTGCATTCCTCTTATTTCCGTCGATGAGACATCCCTTGCTGATATCATAGTCAGCATTCGGCCAATTGTGGTGGGCCGACCACAGCGACGCTTTCGATCGCTCACGCCGCCAATAGCAGCCACAACATTGGCATTCTCGTGCACGTGCTCTTCGCCGAGCGGAGCGCGCGACAAAGCGTCTGCGACTTTGTTTTGTGAACCTGGCTTGTGCACAATTGTGTAATCATATTTCTGAAGCGTCAGTGCCCAGCGTGCTAACCGTCCTGCCGGATTTTCCAGCCGCTGAAGCCAGGACAAGGCGGCATTATCCGACTGGATCACAAAGCGCGCGCCATCAAGATACATGTTGAATTTCTGCAGGGCGAATATGATAGCTAAGCACTCAAGCTCGCAAACATTGTAATTGCGTTGAGCTGCTGTCAGCGTATGGCTAGCAAACGCTACGGGTCGTAAGACACCATCAAAATCTTGAAGCAGCACAGCACCTAAACCGTAGCCGCTCGCATCGGTTTGCAGTACAAACGGGCGGTTGAGGTCTGGGAGCTTCAAGGATGCCGTTTCAGCAATAGCTTTGGACAGTTGAAGGAAAGCATTTTGCTGTGCCTCCGTCCAACGCCACTTGACGCCCTTGCGCAGCAGTTCGTTCAGAGGCCGCGTTATCTCTGCACAGTGAGGAATAAACTGGCGGTAAAATCCAACCATTCCCAGAAATCACTGCAAACTCTTTGCATCATGGGTGGAAGGAAATTCAGTTATGGCCCTCAGCTTGTCCTCGTTAGGGCGAAGCGCTCCATCGTCGATTACAAAACCGAGCAGGTTAATCTTGGATGTTGCCAGTTGCATTTTTCCTGGGTGAACTGTCAAACCAGCATTCCGCATGCGCTCGAGTATAGTCCGAAGGTGCACAAGATGTTCTTCAAACGTGCGTGAGAAGACTACTACATCATCCATATATGCCATGGCGTAGTTATGCCGAGCGTCTCCAAGCACAATGTCCATAAGACGCTGGAATGTGGCAGGAGAGTTGCTCAAGCCAAAAGGCATGCGCACAAACTCATACAACCCTCTGTAACATGTGAATGCTGTTTTCTCGATGTCAGCGGGTTCGACTTCTATCTGGAGGAAACCGCGACTGCAGTCAAGAGTCGTGAAAAAGCTCGCGTTTCCCAAGTTGTACATGATCGACTCAATCGAGGGGTACGGGTACGCGTCACGAACGGTTACTGCATTCAGGCGTCGATAGTCGACGCAAAGCCGAGCTGTTCCATCCTTCTTGCGGGCAAGGACGATCGGGAATGCCCAAGGGCTCTGTGACTCACGTACTGCACCCGTCGTCGATCATCTCTTGGAGCGCCTTGTCCAGCAGGGCTCGCTTGTGTACGCTGATTGGTCGACGGTTGCAGCGTAGAGGCCGTGTATTCCCGGTGTCAATTGAATGCTTTAGGACACCGCTTCTACCGGGGTTCTCCGTGAACATCGGCGAAAACTCTTTCAGGAGTCTTTGGAGATGCCGCTTTTGCTGGTCCGTAGCAGGACACTTCTGCAAAGAATCGCTTACCGCACATGGAAGTCGCAAAGCAGGCGTTCTAACGCCAACGTTATCGACACTGACGATACAATCCTCTCGTCTGGTAAACGGGATCAGTTTCGCGTCACTACCTAACCGGTAGCCTTTGTTCGGAAAGTCAAGAACCAGGTTCTCCCCAAAAATGAAATCTCGCCCCAAAATGATCGGTACCGTGAGACCAGGTAAGCAAACGAAACGCTGACGGCGTTTTTTCTCGTTGAACCCGATCTGTAACCTCACGGCTTGACTCGCGAGCATTTCTGGTCCTGACGCTAGCTGTAAGCGCACGTTAGTCTCGCGCATGTTAGCTTTCTGCTCTTTGCACCGTTCAATCAGGTAGTCCCCAATAAGCGACAGACTCGCACCGGTATCAATCAGCGCTGCCACAGCTACTCCGAGCACTGTAACTGTCATACGAGGCTCAATTAGCTCAAGGTCAGGCTGAATTTGACATACCGATGGAAGTTTTGCCGAGTTGTCCATGGTCACCGCGGCCGGCAGGCATTCAGGGGTCAACGCCACCGGCCGTACTCGTTTCCCGAGGCTGCAGGGCGGTTGCGCAGCAGGTCGGGGCAGTCACGCCGGAAGTGGCCATGGCGACCACAGTCGAAGCACCGCACCGAGTTGCGCCGGTCAGGGCCGTGCGTCGGGCTTGCTTGCGCTTGTCGTTGCGGCCCTTCTTGGTGTCCCTCGCTGGACCAGCGATCGGCGCCCCGGTTGGCATTGCGGGGGAAGGACCTTAAGCGGCTTTCACCCTGCCGTAGTCTCGATCCAGCCGGCCGGGCACGTAGCCGGGGGTCCGAACCATCGAGTGGTCTCCCGCGCTCCCATTGCCCGAAGGCGTAGGAGTCCAGCGCACGGGGGTGGGGGGACAGACCGCGCCATCCAGGGTTTGGCGCTGAGTCGGACTTCTTCTGGGCCCGGGAGCTCGCCAGGCACAGGACGGCTCGAGAGCTTCTTCAGGCGGTGGCGGGGGCCGATACTGCAGCTCGGCCAGGAGCGTCTCTTGTATGCCGTGAGCGTCCCGGGCCAGGTGCTCCAGGGTGGAAAACGTGCGGCCATGCAGGTAGGGCCGGAATCTTGGGTGGCTCTGCTGCATCACCCGAGCAACCCTGTCCGACTCCGACGTCGTTGGGCAGGCTCTGTCATAGAGCTCCTGCATCACCCGTACATATTCGACGAGGGTCTCGTCCGGGTGCTGGGTCCGGCGCTCCAGTTCTCGCTGGACTCAAGACTGGTACCCAGGTGGAAGAAATTCATCTTGAAACTTCCGCCGGAAGTCTTCCCAGGTGAGGAAGGGGGCCACGATGCGCCACCAGCGCGCGGCGCTCGCCTGGAACGCCACGGGCAGAACCCGCGCGAGGACGTACTCGTCCGAGGCTCCCGTGGCGAGCTTATAGGCCGCCAACTCGGCCAGGAAGTCGGCCACGGACTTCCGGTCGTCGTAGCCCGTGTACAACGGGACCGGCACCTGGGGTCGTGGCCCTTGCCCTTGGGGTCCGGCATCAGCCAGGACCAGGCGTTGCGCGACCGTGTCGCAGAGGTTGGCCACCCGAGCCATCAGGTCCATGGACGTCGGGTCAGGCCCCTCTCCGGTCTCGCCTTGGTCTGCGGCGGCTCTTTGGCGGGTCTGCATCGCAAAAGCAACCGCAGAAAAACAGCCCAACACAAAAACAGAACAAAACAGAACACAAAAAGAACAGGAAAAACACTTAATATACTACAGTATGTACAATATACACAATGCCCAAGCCGCGATGGCAAAGATGGCGTCCGGTGGCCGAAGCCTAGTCGAACGGCCACGTAGGCCTATCGGGGATGGAAAAAGCAAGAAAATCCAGGCTAACACGCCTACAACGGGCTAAAAGCCTGCGGTCCAACCCGCGGGGGAGCAGTAGGCCTCGCGTGGAGCGCCAAATAATGTAGGGTTCGGTGCTACTGCTCACCCGCAAGAAGGACCAACGAGGCAGATCTCAGAGAAACACACCTTTACTTTCTGGTGGCAGCCAACCGACTGCCGAGCCCCGAGCCTACCGCGTGGCTCGCGCGCACGTTGCGCGCCGGCCGCCCAGCGCGAGTTTTCTTTCAGTTCACGACAATGGGCCGCAAACACCGCAACACATAAATAATATTCTAGGCGCCCTTTAAAGGGCCCATGAAACGAATTTTGGGTTGGGATGAATGATTTTAAATTGGGACTTTACTAATCGCATATCGTTTAGTTGGCCAAAAGAAAGAGGCTAGAAAGTCAAAAGCCAGCTTTTCGGTACGAACATTTGAAAATATAGCGGACTATTTTGTACCTTCTTGCTTTCGAAAGCTCTCCGCCTTTTCACTATGATACATCCGCGGTTCCAAAGGCGCGTCACCGGCGCCAAACTGACGTCAGCAGAGCCCAGCTCACGCATTGGACACGAGAACTGCGTCACTCGGACGTATGCGCTCGTCAACAATCAATCCGTCGACGAATATTTGGATTCGCGTTCGTGGCCAATGAGTGCCCTGACGGAACTTATCGTCACTGGGGAATGACAAGTTCTATGGTGTGCATAAAAAGCACGGTGGAAGCTAGAAGTCATCGCACCGGTGCCGAAGGAATGTCACGACCACGTGATTTCACAATTCGCATTTGAGTTGAGGATTAAAGCTAAGGAGGAAGAAGTAGGAAAATCGTTTCATGACCGCTTTAATGAACAAGGTTAAAAGTGCGCACAAACAGAAGGAACAGTGAAGGGCGCGATTTTAACCATGTTCAATCATTACCAACTCGCCCAACTAACGACATTACTACACCCTTTAATGAACCATTTTACCATTTTTAAATTCAACATTGAAAAGTACGAAGAAGTATACTGCTGTGCACTCCCGTATTTTGTACAAATATGTGCAGTCTCGAGCAGCCGAGCGATGTGAGAAAAAAAAACATCTTTGGCTCCACTCTATGAGAAGACATGAAAAAGAAAACACGAATTAGTGTGCCATCACCATTACTCACTACCTTCCCTTTCTGTGTTCACAAATACGCATCAGCATGTCTCACCTCTGTCTTCTTTACTAGTCTATACTAGCGAAGCGGGCTAGCTTACTAACCCCTAGATAGGTATTATAGGCACTGCTAAACTGTAACTTGTGGGACACGGCTATCAGATAGCACTGATGTCACTCGCATCCGCATGTACACTTTTCGACGATAGTTCACCATCTAGTCTAATGGCAGGACGTGAGCAATCTTCTTATATTTCAATTTTTTTTAATTTTTAGTAGGAAAATAGGAGTCGAACGAGCATAATTTTGGGATATTTAGAATGCTTAGAGCCCGTCGAACGAGTTATCACCAAGAACAGACAATCTCAGAAACGTCTTTAGTGCACCTGTAAGTCAGTAACTGTGTTTGCCTCTTTGTGTGCCTGCCTGTTTGTGTCCTTGTTTTTTCTTCCGTTAGTCGGTTCTCCTGAATAAGTCAATGAAGTGAAAACAAAAGACAAAATGCCTTGTAGGCCCAGGTATGTACCTCACCATCCCGAAGAGCAAACAGAGGCGGCCAAGAGGAGGCCACGGCCTCACCAGGTGGAGCAGCCACAGCAGCACCTAGGAGAGCAAATCGAAGGTTAGAGAGACGAGTAACATCAATGTCTTGATTTGCTTATACGCTTAGGACATACTGTAGCTTTAATAAAGATAAAGATAGCCACAGAACATATCCAAAATGACATGCAATGCAGTGTAAATAAAGCGCAATATTCTTTCACAACGTCAATCTAGCCCTATGCTAAAAAGCTATGTTAGTCAAAACATTCAACCCCATTTCTTTTTTGTAGTAATAGCAGAAAGCATGCATATGCCCAAACCTAATGTATGCTACAGTTGATAATAGGGCGAGATTTCAGCTATGCATGCCCTGAAAATGTTTCGCAATTTCACTCCACCAGCAAATCGCTCTCACTTGTTTTAGGATTTTCAGATCATCAGCCAATCGCTTTAACTTGATTTATGATGACTCAAACTTGTGGAGGTAATGTCAGCTCTTCCTTGCGGTACTTTTAGTGAAGTGACACAAGGGCTGTGGACACTACCATTAAAGTGGTAGTGTTGCTTATGATGTTGCCACAGCCAGGCTGCTTTATGCACTACAAAATGACTAATTTTGAAATCACACCTTTAAGATATTATTTATTCACGTGCAATACTGCCAACCTTACCAACTCGTGTCGTTGCAACTACTCGCTTTAAGTAAGCAATGACTGTGTCGTGCTATGCTGCATAAAGAAGTCATGAAATGATGTCACCCTGCAAGTACATAATTAGATTCGGGCCCACCAGCACTGCCACTATGTCAGAAAATTAATTTCTGCTTTTATACAGATCAAAACACATTAACTTTATCAACATACAGTCAGAGGCGCCTTGGGCAACGACACTGTGTGTGTGTGTGTGCGAGTGGGGGGGGGGCAGGCAAACACAGCAGAATCTCGATAATTCGAATCTCTCCACTCCACTCCACCCCTCCCCTCTCCTCATTGAAAGTTACCCAAACATTAACCGGCAATGCAGTTTGGCACGACACGTTGCGTTACCTAGCGGCTACCAAATAAAACACTGGATGGGCCAGGACAGCGATGATTGCGGGGATTGAGGTTGGGTGCATTTAAGAAACCACGTGTGAATCTGGCAATTCGGATCGGCGTGAGCCTTTTTGGGAACTGTTTTTCTTAAAAGTAAGTCCCGGTCATGTCTCTACGACCTCACCGGGCTCCTCTGACATCTCGCCTACTCCTGGAGTTCCCCCACAAAATGAACGTCCTTACTGCTGCGTGAAAGACTGCCACAGTCACGAAGGTGATTCAAGCGTCAAAGTATACCGATTCCCTTCGATATCTTGGGAAGCAACACGGCTACAGAAGTGGATTACTGCAGTGCGACGCATCAAGTAAGTGAATTCTACAGTAATTGTTGAAGTGAACGAAAATAGATGTGCAGGCTTAGAAAGCGGTCCGACGAAGTCGTTTTGCGAACTACTCGGCAAAATTACAAAATTATACAAGTTGTTTTACGAGTCACTTGGACAGCCACACAGGCAAATTTGGTAGAAACAACCAGGCCGATTGTTGCTTTGCTGTGCCGTCGAAAATCAGGCAATCCGGCCTTCAAGAAGCGAGAGCCCCATTGGCCCTTTGCGGCACTCGTAATTGTACGTGGGCATAGCCGTTCGGCACACACGCGATCACAACCAAAACCTTTTAAACCTGTGAGTTCTCAAATAGTGGATTATCGTAGCACATTTGTTTGTTTTGGCAGTCAAATTTAATGCTGAGTTTGGTAACAAACGTGACGGCATGCAGAAAACAGGATGCACACGTTTTTTCTTTAGAAAAAACAATCATGCGAAGCATAAATATCCTACTCTCACGCACATTTTGTTGCCTGTCACCTTTTTACACCAGCCTTGCATATCCCATTACAGCCACTGCAACGTGCGTACTGTTCTCTAGCATGCAGAGTTTGGTTCCAATTACCCCATTTTATTCTGGCCGGGGGCGAGCGCGAGGAAACAGGAAAAGCGTGCTGCACCAGGCTGGGGCCGGGCAGGAACCATGCAGCCGTTCAGGTTGGTCTGGCACATGGCGATCCCCGGAGCGTTCCACCAGCGAGGTTCGGATCACGAACGGCGGAAACAGCAAGCCCTGGTCATACCGGCCTAGGCCATGACAATCCCGGACTGGTTCCGCAGCGAGACTCGGGCTGTGATAGCCCGGAACAGCTAGCCCACGCTGCGCTGGCGTGGGAAGGACGATCCGCAGGCCTGGACACGAACGCCGACTGCGAGCTCTGAACGACGGGCGACAACCAGGGTCGGCGGGTCCGGAGTGCCAGCTCTCAAAGACGGAAAACTAAGAAGTTCAGTAAACCAATTAGTTGTCTTCTCGTTGTGTTGTGTCACTCCCTGGGAGACGAGCAAACCACACACCGATAGGGCGGCGATTAATATAGTGCGATCCCACAAGTGGTGAAGACGACTCAAAGAGGTGTCCAAATGACAACTCAATATGCTTGCCCGCTGGCTATGCTGGGTAACAAAAGCTTTCGAACCGATAGCCGCCAGAAATTTTTCTTCTGAAATTCAATACATTCAGGCTCGTATCGCTCACTGAAGCTCAAGCTACAAACGCCTCAGCAGATCTAATATTACGAAATTCTCGATTTACAATGCAGCAAACACAAAAGAAACAAAGAAATATCCTTACCCTCTTTGTGGCTTGCTTCCATGACCGTTTCTTCATCCGGGTACATATTGCCCAGTGTACACACGCCGTCGACAATCCCCACCACTTCTAGCGATACAAAATTTTTCATTCGTTTTTATTTTTTTATCTCTTTAAGGCACAGTGTATCTTCCAGAATACATTCAATATAATAATGGTGTTTTGTAACCCAAAGCAATACTCAGACGAAATGGCTAACGTATCTTAGCAGATACATTTTTTGGTTTCGGTTTCGTGGGCTCGAATTTTCGCCGCCAGGTGTCTTCCAGATACTCCGTCGGCTCCGATGTGCATGCTGGCGCCCAGGACGCGTATTGTCCGCGTCGTGCTACGCATTTCGACCTGCTGTTACAAAGGTAAGCTGTACTTTGCTCTGAAATATGTTAATTTTGCATTTTTAAAAGTTCTGGATTCCATAGCGCAGACGTATTTTATCCTGAAACGTATAAAAGTCGGGCAAAAATACATAGTAGATATGCGTATCGTGTAAAGGCTGTTTCACATGCTGTGATTCTCGCCCGAAATCGGTGCGATTTCCATTAGATGTGCGATTAAAATCGCAGTCGCACTGCCGCTGCGGCTCTGTGATTGTTTTCCACCAAGTTGGTATTTTGCCGAAGAGTCGGTGCGATCACTTTCTCGTCATCCAGCCGCTCATTAGCCAGCTATCATCCGCGAAAATAAATGTAGACACATAAAAGCTTCTGACTTAATGCTTAGTTACGAAGTGTCTAGTGTTACGTCCAAATCTCCGCCTTCCCTAGGTTCACGGGGAGAGAGAGGAGGGCAGGGGGCGGGAGGGTTAGGTATACGCGTTTTAGTCCTCCGCCGGACGTAACCGCTAGCCACAGAGGCTTATTTATTAGAAATTTCTAGTTACATATTGCATTCCTAATACATTTGTGCTTATTAAGACTTTTTTGTTTTATTTTACACAAAGTCAAACGCGTCGCGTCCGTCTCCGAACAGCCAGTCGTTCCGACAGAAATCGAGCGGTTGTTGGAGCTTGTGAAACCAAACATTGCGATCGCACTCGCTGCGTCGGCTGTCCCTGTTCGCACAGTCGCTGCATGTGAAACAGGCTTAAAAGGAAAGTCGCAGAGTAGCTCTGTGGTTTCTGGTGGTGTTTCCTTCCGTGCCGTGCTTAGATGTGCAGTGTTTCGGTAGTTTTAAGCCGATAAATGTTTTGCCAGGTAAATAGGTTGGGCGATAGTTTAGGGGTGGGCGTTCACTCTGAATTTTGCAGTACCTATGCACAAGGAATCAGCTGAAATTGTCGGGAGAAAGCTTCCTGTTTGGCGTGGTTTTGTACATCCCTATGTTGACTTGTTTGCTGATAAAATTTGACATGGTGCTCTTTTCTTGTAGGTCTCGTATACTACTGCTGCCCGATGGAAATTCCATCAGGATCTTTCTACCAGACATGGAGTCGGGACCATCCCTGTGTGGTTTTGATTCCGGAAGGTGGAACAGTGTCCGATGCGGGATCTAGTGATAGTGAATTGAGTGACGGTCACAAGAACTTGCCAACGAAGGGCCTAACTACAGAACTTCCAAGCGATAACGAAACTAAAGGCGGAACGCCCGCCTGTCTAGTTCTGTCATTGTCAAGAAAGAAACAGAGGTCACCGCCGCAAATTTTTGACTGGCCAAAGGAAGACAGGTGTTTTGTGGAGCCTGCGGAACCCTCTCTTGGCCCAATGAAATATTTTCATGTTTTAATGAATGACAAGCTGCTGATGATTGTTGACGAAACAAACCTCATGCTGTGCGCCAGTTTGGAGCGTATAGGTAAACGCATGTTACACTGTGTCAGCATGGTTATGCAAAGTACCTATTCGAACTGAATCGTTGCCTCGCCCCTTCAAATAAACACCTTATAAAATCAAAGGTGGTGTTTGAGTGCTAAACATCTCATTTATTTTACGAGGAAAACATGTTTTCATTCAACACCACACATATATCCGGTAAGGCGTGCTCACCAGACGCACCCTGGTGTGCATGTGCAGGCCAGTTTAGTGTGCCGTGGTGTGCACATTAGACTGGTCTGGTGCGGTGTAGTGTGCACATCAAGCCACTCTAGTGTGCTCTGGTGTGCACATCAGACCAGCCTAGTGTGCTTTGGTGTTCACATCAGACCACACTAGGTTGGTGTCGCACCAGAACACACCAGGCCGGTCTGATGTTTACACCAGCAAACACTAGGACACACCAAACCGGTCTGGTGGATTTTTCAATATAGAATGCTCGTCTGTTCAGTCTTGTCAACGTCAAGAAAGAAACAAAGTCACCGCCGCAAGTTTATGACTGGCGGATGAAGACCGGTACTTTGTTGGAGTCTGCAGAACCCATATTTACTGCCTCTGTTGATGTCAAAAGCCCAATGAAATATTTTAAAATTTTCATTGATGACAAGCTGTAGACGATTGTTGACGAGACAAACCTATATTCTGTGCATCAGGCTGGAGCGGCTGGGTAAACGCTTGCTACAGCTGTGTCAGCATGCTTATGCAAAGTAGATAATATTCAAACTGAATCGTTGCATCGCCCCTTCTGATTGGAACACATTATAAAATCAAGTGTCGTGTTTAGCTACCTACATCTTATATATTTTACAATAAAACATGTTTTCATTCACCACCAGACACATATCCGTAATGTGTGATCACCAGAGGCACCCTGGTGTGCATGTCAGGCCCGCCGCGGAGTCTCCGGTGACCCCAAGATGGAAGGAAACGAGGCACCGCGTCGGGGAAGGGGCGTCACACAAACTAATGAAAAACACCCTCGCGAACGGGGGAAAAGTAAAAAATACAGCACTGGTGTCACATCAAACTGCGTGGTGTGCACACCAGGCTGCCAGGTGGGCACACGAGCAGTGTGGTTTGACACCAGACTCTTCTGTTCTGCCCACCAGGCTGGTGTGCTGGATACACCAGCATTTCTGGTGGGTACACCAGGCTGGTGTGCTCGATACAGCAGCACTGCTGATAGGCACGCCAGAGCTTCTGTTGTCACACCAGGATTTTCTGATGTCACACCAGAATTGCCTGTTGTATTTTCTCATTAGGGCATGCTTCATAAAGCAATTATTTCCCGTCTTTATATGAGCAATGCTCCAACCATGCGGCAGTGTTCTCCTGTTTCACTCAGTGACGCTTAAACTTTAGAGATGTCGTGAAAGATCTTCTTTTTTCTCCCATATGTTCCGAAGTGTGTTATAGAGCCTCTTTTAACTGAGGAAGATCTAACAAAGCAAGCGGCAGAGGCGATCATCATTTATATCCGCTGTTGGTTTTGTGTAGTTAACAACAATACATTTTTTAGGTTCTGTAGTTAAACAATAATGTAAAAAAGAGTACGGGAATTCTGGGAAAGTAAATAAAAGATAAATTCACATACATTGGCTTCATGCAGGTTAAACGGCAATTTGGAAGTGAAATTCCGAATAAGGCGAGCAAACGATAAAGTGATAGATTTAAGCATTTATAGGCATATTCCTAACCTTACGTGCCCTTTTTTTATTATATTCAAAGTGAAGTACTAATGTCCTTGAAATGTGGGGACGAGATCACCTGCTCACTGTCTTGATACTGGTCAACCTGAAAGTAGGCCACAGGTTTTGCAATTTCTATAAAGCGTTTTTGAACGTACCCTCACGGCTTTCCATTTAGACAGCTGAGATGATATGAATACTTGCTTAGCTCATGTAAACTTTCAAACGAACTCACCCAGACAGTTTTTTGACACCACCTTTACGGTTTTGTGTATGTCCCCCTGGCAGTTTTGTGTCCTAGCCGTGAGGGCGGCGTTGATTTCACTGACTCGCCATTACTCTCTTCACTCCCTACGGTGACAGGGCCATACAAGCTGCATGCTCGTCGGTCCAGTCAACTGTCTATATTTTCTCAGATGCACTAATAATTAACATTTTTATGTCTTCGCGGAAACATCAAATGTATTACAATTATCACGAAAACGAAACTGATGCTTTAATTTTCAATGCTCTAGCGAATATCAAGCATTCAATGTATGAAATCCTGGTGATTTGGTTTTTGGCGAAATGTTGCATAAACTAAGAATAATATATTTTGTTATTTCAATTAAGCACTAGGAGCAATAAAATGTCCTAATATGAAGGTCTTTTTGTTGACATCTCATAGAATAACTGGCACTGAATTGAAATGCCTCCCTTCTAGCCCAGTATACTTGAGATGGGCCAAGCACGTCGTGAAATTACTACAGTTTCTGATACACAGCTAATACTATAGAACGCATTTTCTACAGTAAGCTTTAACCAGTCACCCGCTAAATGACAACAGTAAATTGACAGTTGCTTTATGGAATATCTTTAATCGTATAAGACATTTCCCGCTCTTCTTTATTACGTAGGGCATTCTGGATTACTCTTAATAATGTGAACGATTAACTATATTTTTAGTAGGCCGAGCAATGAGCACGCCAATACCCTCTTGCGTTGCCAAAAAATTCTTGAAAGCGCACTGGCAGGTCCCTCGAATTCCACATATTAAAATGCCATTCCAATTTTAAATCTTGGAATTTAGCGGATACAGCTACGCAGATCTGTAGAGACAAACGTAGAAAGTTACATGAACGCCGGCGATATATTTAAATTTTAAAATAACGCATTTTTATATTTTAAATATAAAATGCCGGTATTAATCTGATATGCATGACTTAAAACCTTTCAGATTACATTATTTTTATTTCCTATTTTTGAATCAACTTGAAAACGTAGCTAAAAGTAGAATCCTGAAGTATCAAAGTAAATATATATAACGTCTCAAGCATATTCAGCCGGACAAAGTCAAAATGTGAATGCGGAAATTTCATGTACTTTTTGGCTTTCTATGATGCCGCTGGGGAGCAATGCAAGCACAAATCAAGGATGAATGAGTGTCAGTCGTAACAGCGTTGTGGGAATACTTTGATGGTGTTGCCGACCACTAAGTCAACATCTCTTGAAACAACACAGGCGGCAGTTACAAAAAATGGAAACACAGATATACACACTCAAACAGCACTTGGCACTATTCACTCATCTGTATTTCAAACCCTCTTCTCCGTAACCAAGGATAGGTTGCCAACCCAACAAACAAGAGAAGAAGTTAAAGTGAAAGATAGGTAAGAGCAGAGGATAAGGTTAAGAGAAGAAGTAAGGGCAAAATAACAAAATGCGACCGAGAAAATGGCTCAAAAGCAAAATAAAAAGAAGAAAATGATACTACCGAGTCCGGGCTACAATAATTAAAGAAAAGTAGAAGAAAAATAATTTCCACCTGGTATAAACAAACGATATGGTAGTCTACTGTCAAATACACTATTAGTATAAATAGTCCGTGTGATGTTCAATATACAAACAATAAATACAAAAAATATTATAGAAAACCTGCGGATACACCAACTAAAAAAGTCGAAAACAAGTTATGTATAAATAATGTAGTCATTTT
>JAZHYW010007304.1:0-44313 GCA_037355805.1 Ixodes ricinus | reverse complement strand
ACGTCTCAGGCCATCTTTGGAGAGCGATAATTTAAGAAATACTGGGCCGCTTCAAAACCACACGGGCATATGCCTCACAGACCTAGAGGAGATTCATTATAATCAAATATAGACCTCTGAGTGTCGCGCATTGCTGGTATGATCGCATGGCGCGCATGCCCGTATTTCTGAGACACCCCCTTTTTGTCCCTGATTTTGGCGTACGCTTAGCAAACCTACATAAGATTGATTATTTAGCACTAACAGCGTGCTAAATGTCAGCATAAATGGTACTGTTCATGTCGCGTTTGCCAATATAGCTGAACCACGCTCACTCATTGCGGCATTTTATCTTTAATACCATCATTGAAGTGCAACAGCTGGAGAAATAAAATTCGGACACTTTTTAAAGGATAGTTCGAACCAAAAAACTTCTTGCCTCCTTAATTATTTAGCACTTTAAGTAGAGTTTATTTGAGGTAATTACGTGATGAGAACAAAGAAAAACGCATTCAGGCTCCGTGCTTATTATTTAAGAAAACACTCAGTGTAGTTGCCGTTTCGTTTTACAGTACATATGTTGCTAAAGTATCTATTTAGGAACGCAATAACGTCACTGAATCCTCGAGTCTCCTCACCAACGGCGGCTTCTTTTGTGTATTTACAGTCCTGCGGAACCACTTTAAAATTAAGTAATATGAAAATAAGTAATGTATTCATGTAGCTAGACACATTGGCTATATATATAGCAAAATACAACTAAATTGATGGTGTGGTTCTCTTGGGGTTTGCAATAAATGTTGAAAAGACGTACGATTTTCTGCGGCTCGCCATAGGAACCAATGAGTAAAAGTTCGGTTGCATTTTGGCTGTACTTAATATAAACCCACGACCAGGAAATGTTTCGTGCAAGTTAAGGGCAACGTAGTAAAAGTGACACAAAAGTGCAAAGCGATTAAGTGATTAGTTTTGTTGGTATAAAAAAAGATCGCTTTGGTCCATTGAGTTACGGGCGGCGGCGCAACGGCGGCCGATGGATGGCGTAAGTAGTGGCGGCGCGTGCATGTCTGAGAATCTTGGGGTTGACCACGGCGATTGACGAGACTGAAAATATGTTAATTTCATCCGCCATGCTCAATGTGGCGCCATCTATCTTATTTGGTGGCGACTAAAGTCGTCAACCACAACGCGACCCCCGAGAAGGCGGCCACACCAGCCCATTCAGAGAATATCGGCCTTAATGCAGTTCTTGGCCGTTATGCCTTATTCGGCCTCAAAGCCACCCCCGGCCCTTTTGCCCCCCTTGGCCTTAATGCACTTTCGGCCGTAAGGCGACTATCGGCCTTAGTGAGATGCATCCAACCGATAATCCAACCGACAATCCAACCGATTCAGGGTGGGAATCGCCTCGACGAGTGTGTTAAGCGAAGCGACGAGTGTGTTAAGTGGAGCGAAAGCTTTCGTTACGAAGCTTAGAGATCCTGGGTACCATTCCCACCCGGCCCGTTTCTGCCTGAATGAGCGTCCTTTTGACGTGCCGTCGTCTAATCACCACTGGGCCACTAAACTCATCGAACACAAAGTTTGGGCCGAAGTTGACGGAGCGCACCGATTGGCCTATCACGACGACGACTTTGCGGTTGTTTTGCCGACGTCCAATCGGCGCGCCCCGCGAACTTTCGGCTCCAACTTTGTGTTCGACAAGTTTAGACCCCTGGGTAATGCGCGGTTAATGTCCCAGGATAAAACTCAGAGCCAAATATTACAACTTTCCGCTGTCGAATACATGCACACAACATAATTACAAACGATTGATGTCCTTACCGTCGATCTTGTTCGCTACACAGAAGCAGGGGATGTGCGGCCTGTAGTCCCGGAGCTCCTTGTACCAGTTGCCAAGGTTTTTGTACGTCACTTTCCGCGTCACATCGAACACCTGCGGTTGATAGACACGAGAAAACAAAATGCATAAAGAATGCAACGTCACTAGATCGGCTCAGTTGACAAGCTCCGCATTAGCCTCGCTTCGGAAAGCCTGCCTGCCCCGTTCGCGCGAGCGTGGGGGCGCTGTCGTCGCAGCACACCCGGTCCCCGAGGCCGGCCAAGCTCTGGGAAAGCTCGGGACGCTGGCCTTTCATTGCGAAATCAGGCGGTAGGCGGCACGTCGGCGGCCCTTGCGCACTTTTCTTTTAAGAAATTCTCTGCAAGTAGATTTTGCAGCAGCCACATGATTGTAAATATGCACGCTTACGATTTTTTTTTTATTCTAGACGGCGTACTACATCTGGCCGGAGCGTATAGGTGCCTTGCTTTGAGTCGAGCCTCCGAGTGCCCCGACTATGACATGGGCGTCTAAGTACGCCCCAACAACAGTCGATTGCCCAACCCCCCCCCCCCCCAAAAAAAAAACGAAAAAAAACGCATAGTACTATTACTAATACTACTACTACAACTACTACTACCTCCGAGTGAAATTTTCTGCTCGTGTAATAATTTATTTATTTATTTATTTAAAGTTCCCTCGAGGGCCCGAAGGCATTACAGAGGGGAGCGGGTTACATCAGTGGAATTCAACAACATACAATAAATAACAACCTATGAATGCAAAACAATATGTACATATTAGTGAAACGCTGAAATGTGAACATTGTTAAGGCAATTCTTGAAAGCAACGCTGTCAGATATTGATACCACAGACGCTGGAAGGTGGTTCCACAACACTGTGGTTCGGGGTATGAATGAATTGTGAAAAGTAGCAGTGTTACATGAAGGTACGCCCATCTTGTGTCGGTGATCGAGACGTGGTGATATGTAAAAAGGAGAAGCTAATAACTTGTCACGCAAAGTATGATTGTGGTAGTAGATTTTGTGAAACAGGCACAAACGGAAAACTTCTCTACGCGATGCAAGATTAGGCAGGTTTAAACTTGATTTCATGGATGTTACGCTGGCAGTACGGTGATAATTAGTAAGTATGAATCGGGCGGATCTATTTTGAATTGCTTCAACTGCAGATGTTAATACGTCAGTACCGGGGTCCCAAATTGAAGAGGCATATTCTAGTTTAGTGCGAACAAGCGTTTTGTAAAGAAGTAGTTTAAGCGATAAGGGGGCTGCTGAAAAATTTCGTTTTATGAAACCCAGCATACGATTGGCGTTACTTGTTACGTATTGAATATGAGTTTCCCAGGACAGATTGGATGAGATATGAACTCCCAAATATTTGTAGTTTGTTACTTGTTGTAAAGGAGTATGACTCAGGTAATAACAAGAGACATCACTGTGAAGCCGAGAAACCCTCATTACCTTACATTTGTTAGTGTTAAGCTGCATACGCCATAAGTCACACCATTCAGATACACGGTCAAGGTCACACTGAAGAGAAGAAACATCGGATTTGTTAGTCACTTCACGATATATAACACAGTCGTCGGCAAACAAGCTAATTGAAGATGAAACACAGGAGGGTAAGTCATTGACATATATAAGGAAAAGAAGAGGACCCAGTACAGAACCCTGTGGCACCCCGGACGTCACAGAAGCTGAAGGAGAAGACGTGTCATTCGCAAATACAAACTGAGACCGGTTAGTTAGGAAGGCGTGAATCCAAGATAATGTACCGGAATCAATACTGAGTTTGCTTAGTTTATGAAGTAGTAGACTATGTGATACCTTATCAAATGCTTTAGCGAAATCGAGGAATATGCAGTCAGCTTGGGAACTTCGATCAAGAATAAGGTGAAGGTCGTTAGTGAAAGTTAGTAGCTGGGTTTCACACGAAAATGACTTACGAAAACCGTGTTGGGCGGGAGAAAAGAAGTTATTAGACTCCAAGAAGTTTACTAAATGTGAAAAAATGACGTGCTCAAGAATTTTGCAAGGGATGCTGGTTAGTGATATGGGGCGGTAATTAGAAGGAGAATGTTGATCACCCGTTTTGTGTATCGGCACCACCTTTCCCACCTTCCAGTCGTCAGGTAAACACCCACAATTAAGAGACTGATTAAATAGTTTAGAAAGTATTATAGAAGAATATTCTTTGGTACTTTTTAGGAATTTTGAATTAATAGCATCTACTCCCGCAGAACATGATATTTTTAAATTATCGATTACATTAACAATTCCACAAGCATCAATAGCAACCGGGTACATAGGCACAAATCCAGTATGTTGAAATGGAGGTAAAGATGACACGTTAACGTCTGAGAATGAAGCGACAAAGGCGGAGTTCAAAACAAGGGCACACTCACTAAAAGGCACAGCATTTCCAGAAGAACTAAACAATGATATCGACGTTTTTTCATTTCGATTAATTACATTCCAAAACTGCTTTGGGTTGCTTGTTAAAAGTGATGGTAAAGTTACATTAAAATAAGTAGCTTTCGCATTTTCAATAGCACTTTTATAATTATTGGCAGCAATATGGTACGCAGACCATTTAGAGTCAACGTTTGAAAATTTAGCTGCTCGAAATTTTTGTTTTTTCTTGTTAGAAAGCCTTTTTAATGTGATGTTAAACCATGGTGATTGCGGGAAAACGGAAATATTGCGCAAAGGTATATATGTATTAGTAAGATGCACAACCTGCATTTTAAATAACTCCCAATTTTCATGAATTGAGCGTTCCGAAAAAAGCGGCAAGTAATCATCAAGAAAAGAGAAAGTGCACTGTTAATGGCCTCGAAGTTACCTTTAGCATAGTCGCGTATTTTTTTCTGATTCTTTGGAGCATTTCCAACAGGAACATCGATGACAAAATGTATTAATGAATGATCACTTATGCCCTGCATGGTGCTAATTGAAGATATTAACGAAGGTGACGTTGTTAAAATTAGATCCAATATGTTGGCTGTTGTATGGGTAATTCTAGTAGGAAGAGTAACCAATTGACTGAAGCTGAAATCGTTACACAAGTTTATGAAGTCAGTCGCGTCTGATGAAAATGGGTGACTGTAAGCATGCAAGCCAGTCCAGACTATATTTGGGTAGTTAAAGTCACCCAAAAGAATGATTGGAACGGAAGGAAAGCGCATTAATAATGAGTTTATTGCGTCATGAAGACTGGTAACGAAGGAATGATTGTTAGATGGCGGACGATAGCATACGCCCAAAATAAGTTTCTGATGATTCAAATGCAAACAAACCCATGTTATTTCCAATTCGCTACTCAGACGCACACAAAATGATTCAATGTGACTTGCAATTGCGATTAACACACCGCCACCAGTCCTTTCACCTCTATCGCAACGATAAACTTTGAAACTTTTTTCACAACAAAATATTTCGGAATTTTTAACACAAGAAGAAAGCCACGTTTCGGTTAAAACCACAATATCAGCACTGGATGAGTCTACAGCAGAGCACAAGTCATCCCTATGACGTAAAACACTCCTTATATTACAAAAAAGTACTGACAAATGTTTGTTTTTATCAGTACGACCCTCACCTCTCGCAACTCGTTATGATGATGCAGGTGTTAGGTTAGTGGGAACAATATCTGTGTTATCTCTCGCGCGCACATCGGGGGCGGAACCGAGCTCGAAAACCGTATCAGTAGTCGCGTTGTACATGTAGCACTTTTTGTTGACATGCAGCTTGTTATACCGCAGCTGATATAGGCAGTTCGTGGCTTTACCAAATTCGATTAGTTTTTTTCTGGCAATTCGAGTAGCCGGAGAAAAATCTTCGGTGATGTACGTCGTGCTTCCTTTTAATTTTAGTCGTGAGTAGAGTACCTTGTCCTTGACCTTAAAGGAAGAAAACTTTATAACCAGCGGGCGACATCTGGTAGGATTAAAGGAGCCGATTCGATGTGCGCGCGCAATGCAATCTGGAGTAACCTGGAGCTGAAGGGAACGGGAAATAAGCTCGAGAACTTTTGTTTCACTTTCCGCCCATGTTTCTGACGCAACATCAGGAAGACCATGAATAATGAGGTTATCACGTCTTGAACGATCTTCCAGGTCATTAAGACGCTCGAGTAAGTTAACGTTATCGTTCTGCAGAGCCTCAGTGACGCCCTGCATCTCTTGAAGGTCGTGGTCGACTATTTCAAGCGCAGAAACCTTACTTTCAACAAGAAGCAGTCGACTTCCAAATTCGTTAATTTTTGCTTCAATGGATTGCTGGTTTTTTTATTTCTTTCACGGTTTTTATTAAACTGCTCTGCCCCTCCTGTGACTTTATGGCACGAGTATTAAGGTCCTGCAGCAGCTTGCACGCATCAGCTAGTTGCGTCGCTTGGCCTTCAGTCATGGGACCGGGGTTAAGCTCTACGTCGCCAGAGAGTAACAACAGTGACCTCAAAACATCAAGACACTCTAGAAGTAATGCGCAAAAAACACTTGGGCACGGAAACAGCAAGAGGCAATGGTTGTTAGTTTTCTTAGCGTGTAATGATGGAACGGAACCAACCTGCACGAGGATGCACACAGCGTTAGAACGATGCATTCCTAAGCTGTTTCCATGCCCACTGAAGTATCCAAGGGTGCTCCGCGGTTTTAAAGCCAGGCCATCGGTGAGTGACGATGTCGATGTCGATCCGAAAACCCTCTCGAACGGAGTGAAGACACGCTGCGGCTGCGGCCAATCTGCGGGAGCACCGAAGGGCCCGCCGACGATGTTGTCCGGAAAGCCAAGCAACACTTGACTATTTGCTGACGGGGTGACGATGACTGGTTGAAGTGACGGTGACCAAAGCCGCAGGAAAAACAGCGATGCCAGTATCTGCACGAGGATGCACACAGCGTTAGAACGATGCATTCCTAAGCTGTTTCCATGCCCACTGAAGTATCCAAGGGTGCTCCGCGGTTTTAAAGCCAGGCCATCGGTGAGTGACGATGTCGATGTCGATCCGAAAACCCTCTCGAACGGAGTGAAGACACGCTGCGGCTGCGGCCAATCTGCGGGAGCACCGAAGGGCCCGCCGACGATGTTGTCCGGAAAGCCAAGCAACACTTGACTATTTGCTGACGGGGTGACGATGACTGGTTGAAGTGACGGTGACCAAAGCCGCAGGAAAAACAGCGATGCCAGTATCTGCACGAGGATGCACACAGCGTTAGAACGATGCATTCCTAAGCTGTTTCCATGCCCACTCAAAGTAAAGTAAAACGGAATCTTTATCATATTTAATGTCTCTAACATTCGTCTTTGGCCAGCATCTACAATCAGGAGCTCGCTTACGCTCTCAGCGCCGTATCCCGTTCTCTAGAAAGGCCCCTCCCCCTTTCCCAATTTGTCCCAGGAAAACTAACAAAATACGTTTTTCACCTTTTATCTGTTGCAACAACAAATCTTTGGCAAGGCTAAAATTGTAGAGGAGCACTGTGCAACGTTAATTTCTCTTTCCAGGAAAAAATCTCGAGCAGAATGCGATTACCAAGATTGAGAATACCTGTACTAGGCTATCACAGCAGCCGGGCTTTCTTGTTTGCTACTGCCACCTTCACCGCAATCTCTGAATTTCGATTGGTGTCTCTCGCATAGAAGTGTGTTCGCGTTACAAAAGAAGCTGAGTAGTGGGCGGTGAAGTTTTCACAGTGGTCTTTGCACCCCAACCTTGCTATGTGGAATTCTCAGGGGGCTACTGTGAGTGAGGTAGCTAAAAATTTCTATTTTGGCATGAAATAGATTGCAGAGGCTCATGAGCACCATAAAATGTCATCGCCATAATTTTTTAAGCAAAACTGCATACGGTAAGAAAAGAGTAGTTAACATAGAGCCAATTTAAATTAACGCGCTCATATAAACACGTTAACAAGCATGTTGCTGTATGCAGACACTGGAGCATGCATATATGCTTACACAAATGAACTCCTGCACATAGACAAAGAGAGTGTCACGCAATTCGCACACTGTTTCTACGAAGCTTTAACAGGTACTGCGAAAATAACGGCTCTAACCCCAGCGGCACACAGGTCCTATGAAAGTCCAAAGGACATCCCTGCAACTTTAGGACATCATAAAGACATGCCTAGGACTAGATGTACGACTAGGGGATATCTAGCGCACGTTCACACGTATATCTCCAAACTATACACAGAGGAATCCGCGCTGATCAGCTGGTCGGAGGTTGTCTTGAAATTCTTACCCCTCAGTCACATCTCTCCGAAATGGCGCGCACATGCAAGGGACTGAGGTTGTCACACACGTGAAGAACACACGAGAGGAATAATTGAGCCGTTTTCGCCACCTCAAATGCTCTAGCAGTAGGCCTCGACGTAGCCGAATACGAATACAAAAACGGCCAGCTTCCTTCAAATTACCAAGACGTTTTCAAATTGGCATCCTTTCCTGATTCGGCTATGGAATGTATGCAGCACTTTATGCTTGAATTTCAGACATAAACACAGAACTCCAGAAGAGGGAAGTTCAAGGTATTTCAGTCCGCAAACGACCATAACACAACGATCCATGCACTGGAAACAACGATAGACGTAGCCATTTCTCTGAGCTCACTTGCCTTAATGCCGAATGCTAAAGACTGCCAAAACTAGGAGGGCCCGGCGGGCATGAATTTGCCTCAAAAAGTCCCAGAAAATGCAGTCTTTCTCCGGACATTATCACACTGGCAGCGGGCGTTGGTAATACACTTTGTGAACCCACACAAAAATGACGTGTTTCACGGCGCATTCAAGGGTACCAGGCCAGACAGACCGGTGTTGGTCGGGCGGGCTGCGACACTATCGCCACTACCCGGCAGTGAGTGGCAGCGCGTCACTTTTTTTCTCAGAGCTTGGGAACTTAGCCGATCCAGTAACGTTGTAAAGAATGTGCAATTGTATTTTCATCAATCGATCAAATGATAATATGCAGAATTGTGTTTTATAGAGAACGCAGCGGCAATTGACTTCAGTCTCAGCCTGCCACGCGCGTGACGCCTTGTCTAGGGTCACCGCGTCATTCTTCGGTACCGTTTATTTTTTAAGATGCGGAGCATCTCTTGCTCGGGTCTATGTCCCGCGGCCTTGTAGTCCGCACTCGCACTACGCACGCGCAACTCTCCTCCTTCCCTCTCTCCAACAGCTGCGCGTTACTCTCTCCGCTCTCTCTCTCTACCAGCTGCGTGCACTGCGCGTGCGTTCGCTTCTACTCACTCCGCGCGCGCACACGCAACTCTCCTCCTCTAGTCTCCTCTCCTTCAAGTGTGAAAAAAAATAAACGGCGAGCGCCGAGCGCTTCCAAGTTTCTCCGCCGCGAGCCGCGACGAAGGCTCGCGTAGGGGGTGACGCTAGGGCAGTCGGTGGCGCCATCTCTCGACGTCAGCACGCAACTAACTCTTACCTCGGAACCAACACGATGCTCCGCATTACCCCATGGTACCCCTCGGGAAAATGGTGTAATTTTTTCTTCAAACTTTTCACAGTTGGCCAATAAAGTTCTTATTGCGAAAGCTTTAACTATCCCGTGGAGCGAAGCCGGCGTTGTTTGTCCAGCGAAAACGGCACCTAAATTGCCTTTGGCTGCGACGCGCCGTATCAAATGCTTCGTCATGGAAGCGAGCGAGGCCACTCAAGGTCAAAGCGGACGCGCCTCAGAAATAAAACACAAAGAAAAGCATAGCAACGCAGATGCATCGCCACGGAAGCCGTGGAGCCGGCGGAAGCGCCGCGCCTGCGCAGTGGGCGAGCGTGATGTCACTGCCGGCGCGCCGTGTGAAAAGGGAAGACGTGGCTCGCAGCTTGTAGGAATGCGCTACATGTAGGAATGCTTTCGCAATCCTACACGTAAGCAGTCTTAAGTGTATCTGCCGATTTTTGTTTTCCGAGTGCTGGCCGAACGCTGATGCACAACTTGTCTTTGACACGAGCTGAGAAATTCACGTCGTACGCTGCAAAAACAAAACAAAAAATCGTGTCCAATACATGTTTAGAGTTTGTGCCCACAATGGTGCGTACTATTGAAAATGGTTTGTTCCTCCCGTAGCATCTCGGAATCTCACTCCAGATTCTTATGTTTTTTTGTTTTTTTTTCTTGTTCATGTCGTTTGTGTGTTTTCTTTTTCATCAGAATTCCCTTGTGCGTTTGGCGGAGCACGTCGCGCAAGTGTTGGGTAGCCGGCCAATAGAGCCATTTTTTTTCGACAGGGGCACCTTTTCTTTTTTTTTTAGGGCTGTATCAAAGTTATCTGGAGTAATAGAGCAATTCTACGTTGAAATTAGTTTTTTTCCTCAATCGTGGAGTGGTTCTCTTCCCAGATCTGGCTCAGTTAACACTTAACATTTTTTATGTGTGTTTCATATTTCAATAACAACCTTTTTCACGTTACAGTGACGTTAAATTACATAGACTTTCACATTACAATCGCCAGCGAAAGACAAAAATGGGGAGGTAACCACTGCTGAAGTATCTGATTTCACGTATCTAATAACAAACAAGTGCCGATAGGCGTACTATGTTTTCAATAAAACTGTACTTAGAAACTGCCCATCCTCCGCTGCTGAAAGAGAAACAGACGTAGAAGCAAATTACGTGAAAGCTATTTAATGCTGTTATTTTTATTGTTCATTAAAGGCGTGCCGTACACTTGCAATAGACCTATTGCTGTCTTACCCAAGCATCAAGGAGAATGCAGGGATTGGTGTTCCACGTGCCGCACGTGCTGGCCTCAGCAGTAGTAACTTTTCCAAAGCAAAAACCTAAAACAAATGGCATCTTGCACGCGCGTTCGTCAATGCTTTATTTTGGTTATTTACTTCGAATCTTTTATACAGGAAAGGCGTGCGCGTGTGGCGCGTGGAACACCAATCCCTGCATTCTCCTTGATGCTTGGGTAAGACAGCAAATGGTCTATTAGTGTACCGTTGATCGTACACCACTACAATGGCGTTATTATCGGTTTGATGCACTGATCTCTACTATAGGGGGCTGGATGGCGCTTAGCTGCTCTCCGAGCTTGGCGCAAGTGAAGCCACCGGAAGTTCCATGCTTGTCCCGGAAGTCGGGCGTGCGCTGGGCTTCCTAGTGCATTCAGTCGATATTTTGGTCCATGTTTTTTTGTGCCTTTGATCGGGTTTTAATACTCCCGTTCTGGATTAAATCCCGAGAATGAGGCATTTGAACTTGGGACATATTTATACTTGATCAAAGATAATCTCAAAATGTTTACATTGAATGGCTTCCCGTGATACTTCTCGGGTCCGCATGCGCTCTTACTGTGCAACAAGCAGGCTCTCTTGAGGGAACAAGCGAAAATCCAGCGCCCTCGACGCTTTTCGAACCAGCACTCGGAAGGGTTACAAAGCCTGCCAAGCGCTCACTTCCGGGACAAGCCGCTTAGTTCCGGTGGCTTCATACCTGTTTGCTCAATGCGCCATCCAGCCCCCTCTAGTGGAGATCAGTGGTTTGATGTGATACTTTTCAAATATTATTTTCGTGAAGTGCCTAATTTTTGCACGCTCCTTAGTGCACACTATTTATGTAATAATTTTATTCATAGCTGTTTCCGCGAACTTCTTCTTATAAAAGTCGTCTACAAGAACGAAATTAAAGCCGTTTACAAATCTCTGAAATGCCGAATTAGAGCGCAGCTCTTGAGGAGGAGGAGGGGAGGGTATGCCCCTCCTCCCCTTCCCTCCTCCTCTTCTGCTCCTGTCCAATTTAGCTGGAAATTTTCGCTAAATGTCCCAATCAATTTAGCGGAGAAATTTCTCCGCTAAACAAAATTTTCCGATCAATTCAGCGGGCAATTAATTTTGCTAAATTTAGCGGGGAAGTTTTTTCGCTAAATTTCGGGGAAACATTTATTCGCTAAATTTAGTGGGGAAATTTTCCCATAATGCGACGCTCGGCTAAGCCCGCTTGCCTTATTCCCATAATGCAGCGCACGCGATTACGCCGACGGTGTCAGCGACGCCGCTCAAGCCGGAAACGGGCGCCTAAGAGCTGCGCTCTAAAAATATTTCGGATTTTTTTCGGATATATTTGAAAACACGGAAGCTTATTGTTACAGCCCACAATAACGCTGCAGAATCGAATCAAGAAGTCACAAATATGAACTTAATAAGCACCACCAGCGTCTTTTAAACGGTTAGTAACTATAATATTTTTGACAGTAGATTGCTGGGTACATGAAACAACGGCGAAATCCTGGATGTCGCACCTTCCAACGAACTGAGACCAGCTGTGTCTACACACGATTCTCCCATCGTTCTTTGTTTTTTGTTTGTTTTTTGCTTATGTATTTTAAAGACACAAGAAGTAAAATGGTTTCGAAGACAACGTCCCAGACTTTTGCAACCCGAAAGCAGAACATGGTTATATGCATAACTGTATAGTGTCCGTTAAAAATCGAGGTACTCAAAACGCAAAAAAAGCTGCCACTTTTTCGTTCTCTTTTTGTTTTGTTAACAAAACAAGATCACTATTGCGATGTACCACAAAAGAATGTTCCGCAGTATGAGTCGTTTTAAAATATTTATTTTATAACTTCTCTTGCGCGGCCGTATCGATCCCGACGCGCACGGCCGTACGCTGGCGGCACGCGTGCGGGAGCGGTGCCCGGCCCTAGCGACTGAAAAGGATATCTCGTTTCTATTATTTCTATACTCTATTTCATCCTTGCTGTGCAACTCTGTCAAAGCTGCTGGCGCCAGCATTGTCTTTGATCTCGCAGATCCTTTGCACGGAATCTCGCGCCAACGAAACTTACCCAAGATGAAGCCACGCACTTGCGCTAGTAGCTTTGGCAGCTTTTTATGGACGCCTTGCAGCAGCTGTGCATGGGCGCCGCCCCAAACCAACATTCAGTGTTTGCTTTATTTTATTCCGTTTACTTCACTTTATCATTACCACAACAGCAGGGGTTTTGCCATTCTAGATACTACTCTGTCCTCCTGAGCAATGGCCTTGGTGGAAGCTCGTCAACGCTCGCTTTAACGGCTCGGCATCTCGGTGAGAGAAGAGAAGGTTAGCAATGGCAGCTGTAACTGGCAAGAGTGCAAGGCGTCTATACTAAGTCTGAAACGGAGTATAAAGCTCCTTGATGTGTTTGCGTTTGTTTTCAAGTAGCCTCAAATGCGCAAAAGCACGAGGCATGTGCTCATGCAGGCTGTGAGAGCGAATGGTGGATTGTGGAGCACTTACTCGACGCCCGTGTTTCGAGCTATCGCACATCAATATGTTCGTCGATACTTATACAAATTGTGAGGAGTAAATTTTATTATGGCGCATTACTTTTGCCCACTGGGCCACGCCTCCAGCAACAACCTAAAAAGACTCAAAGGAATTAGTGTTTCTAGACATCTCCTGGTGAAGCAGCAGGTTTTGGTGAAGTAGCAGTAACAAAGCGTAAGGGTTTTATGTATCCGTCCCACTTAACTGGGTAATATTTTCTTTTACAGCAGAAATATCACACCACTCTTGGTGCAGAACAACTTCCAGAAGTCTACGGTTTCTCGCAACAAATTGCGACACGTGAGATACTTCGAGGAATAAAAGCTTCGGTTGTTGGCGGGGTCTATTCGTCGTTAGGGATGTAGTCTTTTGTGCGACCCGGAAGGCAAAGATTCGTCCGCTGGCTAGAGCAAACTCTTGCCCTACACCACATTTGGCAGTATTATTTTTGCGAGGGTCGTTTAACTCGTCATACACAAATGTTCTTTGTGATATGACATAGTGGGGGCAGGAGCCAAAAGATTTCCGCGAAGTTTTCTTTTCTCACAAACCCGCAGATCCGTTTATAGTCGTGGCGTTTTTTTGTTTTTTTTCAAGGGGCGAAATATTTTTACAAATATCTTGACGCCGAACATGAGCAACACGACAGAGCGCGCGGAGACAACCTTGGGTCATACGTGTGACGTCACGAGAAAGGCTATCAACTGCGACCAGCAGGTTTTATAATCTCTGAAAATCTCGGCGGAGGCTTGGAATAATTGCATTCTAAAATCAACACAGTCGAAGTTGACAGTCTGATATTGTTCTCATTTCCGACGATAAAACAAAACATTTAAAAAACAAAAAACAACGTCTCTGCGTTTTTTTTATTTTTTATGATAGCCCGACGTGTTTAGGTCAGAACTAAAGTCACTGGATCCTGGGAAAGTAGTGCCAAGCTCCCGTAGGGTCGCTATTTTGGTCCATGAAATGAGAAATTTCTCCTTGACCCCTCTGTTCTTGGTGAGCCGATCTAAATTCGCTGTGAGCCGATCTAAATTCGCTTGTGACGAGTAGCTTTATGGAGACGTTTCTTGTATACCGAGATTTTGCTATCTACGCACCGGCGAAACAAGCCTACATACTCGTACCCCCACCACATGCTGTGTCGGTGGCTGGAGGCACTGAAAAATAAGTTGACTAATTTAAAATATGCAAGAACAATATAATTGTAACCATGTGTGGAGATGGGCCTGATTGATAAGTTGATCGCATACACAGTGCCAATGACGCTTATATTGGCGAGGAACACTTCCAGTACGATGATGCTCTATGGTGAGCTTTGAGCGACTAGTTTAGAACGACCCTCTGGAAGCTTCGAAGATTTGAATGGACTGGGCGATGGCGATTTCTATGCAACGTAGGCAGTTTAGCCAATCGCTGTGGGAGGCTCTGGTCGTCCGTATGTTAGTCTCTGTTTGTGTCCTGCTAGCAGGTAGGGAAGGCAATGACGCTACGTTCCCAGGATCCAGTGACGTCAGTCAGAACCAGCCGAGTAACGTTGTCCGCTTTCGGGCGGATTTCGCCTCCGGGCAGTTGTCCCCACTTCGGCAGGATAAAATCATTTTACTTTTTTGCAACTAATTACTATTGGCCGCATAGGCTAGCAAAAGCGTCGGTGTGGTCGGTTTTCCAAGATTAGCAGACTGAATTAAAGCATTGAATGCAGGGATAGTGTTCCACGCGCCGCACGTGCTGGCCCAGCAGTAATTTTCTAAAGCAAAACCTAAAACAAATTGTATCTTGCACGCGCGTTCGTCAGCGCTTCATTTTGGTTATTTACTTCAAATATTTTATACGGAGAAGGCGTGCTCATGTGGCGCGTGGAACACCAATCCCTGCATTCTCCTTGATGCTTGGGTAATATAAAATGGTCTATTCTGTCTTTATCAACGGAAGTAAGAGTAATGTCAGGTTGTCACTATAGACCATTCGCTATATTACCCAAGCATCAAGGAGAATGTAGGGATCGGTGTTCCACGCGCCACACGCGCACGCCTTTCCCGTATAAAAGATTAGAAATAAATGACCAAAATAACGCGTTGACGAACGCGCGTGCAAGATACAATTTGTTTTAGGTTTTTGCTTCAGAAAATTTACTACTGCTGAGGCCAGCACGTGCGGCGCGTGGAACACCAATCCCTGCATTCTCACTTGATGCTTGGGTATATATCAATAGGTCTTTGAGGGTGATGTGGTGATGTTTTAAAAACGCGATGACTCCAAGCTTCGATCGTAAACAATCAAACTTGTCACCGTCGCTTCGAACACGCACCATTGAATTTCTCGTTCGCAACTGATGGTCCTATATATATATATATATATATATATATATATATATATATATATATATATATATATATATATATATATATATATATATATAAAAAATTACCCTGAGTCTTCCACAGAGGGGAACCAATGGGGTGATTGCGGAGCATCGTGTTGGTTCCGAGGTAAGAGTCAGTTGCGTGCTGACGTCGAGAGATGGCGCCACCGACTGCCCTCGCGTAACCCCGTACGCGAGCCTTCGTCGCGGCTCGCGGTAGGGAAATTTGGAAACGCTCGCCGCACGCCGTTTATTTTTTTTCACACTTGAAGGAGAGGAGACTAGAGGATGAGAGTGCGCGTGCGCGCGCGGTGTGAGTCGGGCGAACGCACGCGCAGTGCACGCAGCTGGAAGAGAGAGAGCGGAGAGAGTAACGCGCAGCTGTTGGAGAGAGGGAAGGAGGAGAGTTGCGCGTGCGTAGAGCGAGTGCGGACTACGACGCCGCGGGACATAGCCCTGAGCAAGAGATGCTCCGCATCTAAAACTCTAAAAGGACGCCACCGAACGGGCCTGAACACTTTATTTCGTCTCACCTTAGCATGGACTATTGTTAGCCGCACATGCTAAAGCGCGAGCTATTTGGTTTGTACGAAGCCTCGGCGGCTGCACGAGCGCACGTGCAGCGAGTGCTCCAGTCAAGGCAGTCAAGGCTATCCGCTCGCGCTTGCTCAGCCTTAGCATAATTAGTCCATGCTAAGGTGAGACAAAGTATACAAGCCCTAGCACGAGCCTCTCTTTTGAGAGTCTGTCATGGCCGCTCGTGAATGTATGGAACGCGAACCATTTAAATTCCAGAACCTCTAGAACCATTATTTTCAAAACTTGCACGCTGTGCTGTTCCTCGTTGTTGCCCAGTTGGAGCACCTCTAAGCAGGGGCGTCAAAACAGGGGGATGAGGAGAGGGGTGAGTCACCGCCTCCTCCTCCCCCCCCTCCCGTGGCATCGAAAGAGGGGGCAAGGGGCATAAAGGTGGAAGGGGGGCAGGCGATCGCACCAGCCCCAGACCATAGCCTTCTACATATAGTACCCATATATTTCAGAAAGGTATGCTAAAAAATTCGGGAGAAGGGATATCCTCCTCCTTCACTAGCATCCCCCCTTCCTCCCTAACATTTTCTACCTCACTTCCTGACACCTATTTGTATGTGCTGTGTGTGTGTTCGTTCGTACTCCTTTTTATTTCCCTTCTCTCGGTTTTTCCTCGCCATCCCCCGTCGCCTCCTCATCTCTCACACACTACTGACGTCACTACATAAACCGCCTCTGGGTGACCCCGGTAGCTTTGTTGACAGTGGCGGAAGATGAGCTCTAAAGCCGCGTTCACCGCGCATGGCTCCACAATATCACAAAGTTCAAACTTCGCCTCGATTCCGAAGCGAAGATTTTGGCCTCAAATAACTCCTTCCCAAAGTTGTGAAACGTCACTTTGTCGTCACCAATAACTTCCACAAACGACGATCTCGCGACGAGAAAGTTCAGAGTATTCACAGCCCGCCTAGGGATAATCTAGACAGCACTTGACTATAACGCGGCATAGGGATGTAGGGACACGCGGGCGCGACGTCATCAGTGCAGCCGTTCAATCGCCTGGCCCCACGGTGTTGCTCGCGCGCGCTCCGGTGAAGCTCGCTACGACTTTGTGTTTCACAATGTCGCTGAAATTTGAGCACCGAGAGAGTTTGGATGATTGACATCTCGTCCCGCGTGACACCATCGTCGCGAGAGTCCAATCAGCACGCTCTGCCAACTTCGGTCCCAACTTTGTGTTTGACGAGTTTAGCGACCCAGAACTCTGCTTTCGACAGCAACTCCCGAACTAACAAAGTTGACATAAAAATGGCACAGATGCAGTTTAGTGGAAGTTGTACATCGATCGGGAAAATGCCAGCGTCACGTTAGAAACAAGTTTCCAAGTACCAACAAAGTTTGGCGGCCGGCTTTACCACAAACAGCATCTTGTAGCTAAGACGCTGATTCTGTTAAGCCAGCCAAGACCCGGGCGCGCGTGCCCTTGAGACGAGACTTCACGTGCAAATCCGCTCGTGTGCTGGGTTTGACATTTCTCTCTTTCACAGATTTGCTAAGGATTTTTCTACGGTACGCCGCCCCAACAATAGCGCGACTCAATGGGTGCGCAAAGCGATGGCAGGTTTTTGTTGTTTTCTCACAACTGAGGGGCTCTCATAAAACACTACTGTACTTCGTTTAACTTGACGTGTGAGCGCAGCAGGAACGACACACTAAAACGTTTAACACTCATGTTCGTATTAAAAGGGTGTTTTTCCGAGCTCACACCTTTTCTACATCATTTTTACATAATTTTCGAACGTTCAAGGGTGTACGGAAAGGCCTACACCCTTCGTACATCCTTTTTACACCCTGCAGGTACCGAAATTGTGTTAAGAGGGTGTTGCGGTGGTACACCCCTGATTTCGAAGTCGTCAAAATTGGAAACCGTCGAATTGTAGACATACGCTCCGACAGCAGAAGTCGAGAGGCTGTCCGCTCTATTTGGCGGATTTCGTGAAGTTCAAGTAAGCACAATGGCCTGCTGACATCCAATCCAAGCCAACGTTCAAGTTGTTTTCAAGCCAGATGAATGCGTGTGTCGTGTACAAGCTTCTTGGTTGTTTGCGTGCAAGCGATCATGAAAATAACATCGGTTACTCACGCACTTCTGCTCCAAATGGGGAGACCACATTGGCTCTATTATGATACATTCCGTCTCATCCTGAGATGTATCAAAGCGGAGGCTAGACGCGCGAAATGGTATACGGGCTCACAGCTTTGCAGTGAGCCCGTGCCGTAACGTGGTTGTCTTGTGCTCGTCCTCCGAGTTTTATTACTTTGCATTTTAAGTATTCAGTTTCAACTCGCTCGCTTTTACCAGTACCAGAGGATACTCAAGCGGGCGATCGGGTGCCGAATGGGCTAGCGCACACCAAGTCGGAGCACGTGGAGCGAAAGCTCGTGCTGCAAAACCCAGGATCCTGGGTTCAATCCCCACCCCTGCCCGTTTCGATCTGGATGAGTATCGTACCGGCGTGCGGTCGTGTATCACTACTGCGTGATGCACGTTAGCAGTTGTACTGCACTGGCTAAATTTCTCATCAACAGCTGGGAGACTCGTCGCCCGTTGAGGCAGACCAAGTTCTAGGCTGTATAAACATACACACACTTTAATTTTTAAAGCGCAGCTCATAGGCGTCCGTTTCAGCCTTGAGCGGCGTCGGCGTCGGCGTAATCTCGCGGTGCATTATGGGAAACGTCCCATAATGCAACGCTCGGGTCTCACTCGTGACCCGCGCGTTGCGTTATGGGACGCTTCCCATAAAGACGTCACGAGGGTCCCGCGCGTTGCATTATGGAAAACGTCCCATGATGCAACGCGCGGGTCTCACTCGTGACCCGCGCGTTGTATTATGGGACGTTTCCCTTAATGACTTCACACGTGACGTCACGAGTGACGTCACGAGGGGCCACGAGCGCGTTGCATTATGTGGCTTATCTTTTTGTGACTGTTGTGACTTATTCGTGACTTATCTTTTTGCCCTCGAGTTCATCCTGAGACGCTCCTTCCTTTATCTTTCAAATCCGTGCATTGTTTCATCCTTACAAACCTCAAACCCGGTGAAGGAGTAGCGTGTGCCGTTTTTAAGGCCGCCAATTTCTCCAAAACGACCATTCATTTTTCTTATCTCTTTTCTTTCTCGAACCCCATTTTTTGACAAGTGGAGTCAGTTATTTCTTAAATGCTGAATTTCGAAAAAAAAAAAAAAACATTGCTGTGATTTGTTTTATAGTGATAAATTTATTTGGGATTATCAGTACAATTAGATGGTGAGAAATGTAATTAAGATAGAGTATCAAATTATTTCGATGCAAATATATATTCAAGAAGCCAAATTATTACTAAAGGGATTTTTAATAGAGTATATTGAGTATAGTATTTGAGATAAGAACAAGTCTTCTATGGCTGCATCTTTTCTGCATACACGCTATTTAGTTTTGTAATACACTCTTCGTTTTACGGCTTTACGCTCGCATAAGACAATAGTATGCGTATCTTCACTGTTCCTGCTCGTATTCTGCACAAGTAGCCATGCTCTCAATCTATGAATTACGCTATTGATGTTTAAAAACCTTGTTCACCACAGTGCGTCTTTTAGTGGCCAGAAGACATGGAAATCTAGCGGTGCAAAGGCAGGATTACAGAGCGGACGGAGGAGTACAGTCAGACAAACGTTATCGATTGCCTCCTGGGTTTTGAGACTGTTTGTGAGGGCGGGCATTGTCGCGCTAAAGAAATAATGTCGTTGCAGTTCTCTTGCGCCGCACACGCCGGTAGTACCTATAAGTGACATTGCACCACCTTTGCTGACTGAAATCTCTGGGCCAATTGTCAGCTTGTGATGTGGCGATTGGAACGAATAAATTCATTGGCTCACTCGAACGTGTCTGGGTTAGAGGTGGTGGCAGGACGCTCCGTCTGCGGGCCGATCATGCAGCTACGTGCGTTCCCTTTCTCTGGCCTTCATTGTTTCCACCCAGCGTTCTACCGTGCTTTTATCGATTGCACAGCTTCCATATACAGCACACAAATGGTTATCGATTTGTTCCATTTTTTTCGCCGCCAGTGGGAACTCAATTACAGTTTCAGGCTTGTGACGCATGTCAGACAAAAACGCCATCTTCACGGTCCATTTCAAAAGCGTTCCTTGTGTGATTACCGTGAAATTAAATTATGCATATTAATGTCGAAAAGAGCAATATTGCAACCTGCAAATATTTATTTTACCAGTTTTACTTTTGGGCCAAAAAATATTTTTGACCATTACTTTTTGAGCAATACTCGTATGTCTTAAGAGTGAATATGGGGGTGAAAAATAAATAAAAACGCTGTTTCAACAGTCACGTAATTCATTAGCCAATGCTTCGTTTATTGCACACAAACATTAAAATTAGAGGCACTCAAGGATCTGCAGTCTCCATAGAGTGGAAATGAAATTTAGCATTAATGTCATTTTCAGACCTCAGAGGTAGTATAACCACATTTAGACGTAAAGCTCGTTCAGACACTTGTGAGTCGACTGCGTTGGAGAACTAAGCGACATCGGCAATCTGTGCTTCGTATGAAGCGTGAATCCAATCAAGGAACTTCTGGCACGCGTATAAGCAGCAGGGATGTCGTGGTGTCTGATGCGCAACGCAGTCAAACGCAGTCAAACGCAACGGTGAACCGGGTTTAGATTTCAAATGGTTCGAGATGCCCGTATGTGCTCCCTTTAGACAAGAGCCTAGACAACTCTTGCAAAATTATCGCGTTTCCACCTAAATACTTTTCCTTTTTCATTTTTTTTTTCTCTTTCTTTATTGCCTGGTTTATGTTAGAGCCCCTAAATAAACCATGTCTGATGCATTGGCAGCTGCTCCCGATCACCCTGCGGGAGCCGCGATTTTGATGATTTGGGCAGAAAGGGAGCCATTGGCGTTCGTTAGTTACCATCTTAAAAGGCGACTTCTTAAGCTCTAGGTATGGCGAAAAGAAGCTCAGCCGATGTTGTTCACTTCTTAAAAGCAGAAGAGAAATTCACGTGATTAAGATTGAGCTATGCGAGTGGCGTACCCCAACAAAGAAGATGACGCTGCCACCGAACAAGTGCCAGTGCGCGCGATATGACTGACACTATGGGGCTCCAAGTCGGCCACCACCGACGGTCACAACAATCGTTTTAACCATCGCCACACAAGGGCCGCATTTGCCGATAAAATGGTGACCCGGACAAGATGTTTGCCCAAGTGCAATTTCGGATTTTCTTCCTCGGGCTTTTTCGGACATGCGGTGGACGAGCGAGTCATCCGACTACTGCCAGCGAAGGCCAAGGCCATCGCTGAATTTCCTCTCCTGCTTCTCGGCTCAACTCACGGCACAATTCGCTTCGCTTGCTTTGTTCCAGATAACGGCAACCTTGACTTTAAGCGGCAAGATTGCTAGAGCGTCGTCACTCTGAAGAGCACCTTATTTAGCTTTGAATTTTAGCAGATCGTCCCGGCACCTCCGATAACGAAACCCGATAACGATAGTGTGCATGAACAAAGGTGTCTGCGGAGCATCGGGTATCGTTGTCGGAGCTAGCGGAACGATCAACTAAAAATCTCTAGTGGCTCTATCGGGTTCGATCGAGATAAGGAAAGCTGGTTTCTCGGCCCGCACAAGTGAACTACGCATTGCAGGAGGCTGCAAATCCCTCAAAATTTGACTCTAGCTTTAGGGCATAGGATAAGCGAAATATTGAGATTGTGTCGTTACCTGGATCAAAAGACAAAACGGGAAAGTGAAATATTCTTAATGGCTCGCTGTCCAGCTAAGCCTAACTTCGTCAATACGAGACGTTGGGTGCCTGCGGTGTATATTTTAGTCAAGCAAACTTGTCAGCCGGGAAGAAAATAATATTGTCTTTCCTGCTGAGAAGCTTTCTTTAATTGAATAAACGCAGCAGGGGCACACAGTTTTATTTTTCGTTTGACAAAATAAGGCCTAGGTGCACGTCAGCTCGAAGCGAAATTTCCTTTTTTTCCTTTTATCTTGTTACCCGGGTAGCGTCATGTCCTCTAACGTTCGAATATTTTCTCCACCACTAGCGTTACATTCTGACGGATTTTAAGCTTTCTGCAATCCGTTATTGATTTGCACGGGAGTGAATAAAAATCATCATGACTTTAAATTGTGAGACGGTCTTACTACGATGATCTAAATCAAACCTTTCTAAACAAATAATCACCAAACCTTTTTACTGTTTGTCTATCATTTTATGCATTGTATGTGCATTTGTTTTGTATTTAAACAAAATAATCATAAAGCAAGAACGTTTCACTGCAGACTGAACACAAGGAAAAGGCGGTACTCCTTGTAGCAAATCGGAGCATTGCATTTTTACTTTCCTCTTCCTTCGTCAGTTACGTAATGGCGTTGTGCAAGAAGATCAGAATGAGATAGAAAAAGGCGAACAAAGCTTTTTCACTAACTAAAGCAAAATTCAAGCTGGTTTTATTTTAGTATGATGGGGTTTACAACAATAACTGCGCATGCTTAAAATGTTGACAGTAATTTTTTTTTGCATTCTTTTCAGTAATTGGGTAATTGACCGACCAATCTGTCGTGTTTAAAGACGCGTCTAGTAATAAAAAGTCACAGTTTAGTTTCAGTAACATAAATATAAGGGAACTGAATTAAATCAAATAAATCTCACCTAAATGCAATGATCCTGATTTATTTAATTTGTTTTCAAATCCTGATTTTTTCCAACCACTTCATTTATCCGGGATGAAAAACGGGGTTTTATTATTTTGACTGAGCCCGGCAATTCGTGACAACGAGAACAAAGGCGCCGAAGACGCTCCTTCGTTACGAAGAAAGATCAGAGAGCACCTGTGATGTCCACACTAATGGCACTCAAGGCTTGCCCGGACGCCTTCACCGTGAAATGAATAGGAGACGCGAGCGCAAGCTCATCGATCCGCTTAAAAGCTCCTGTCTCGCACGCAAGTCACGGATCCCAGCCATTAACCCACACCGCTCGTCCCTGAACCGGCAGCGCCGCAGAAGCTACGCTCTCGCCGGACCGCACACCAGCCTCACTTTCGTCACCTGATCCTGCCCTCTGCGCGGAGATATGATGGGCGGGAGCTTGGTCACGTGGTAAATGGGTTATCGTAAGACTGTTCCAACGAGCACGTAACTGCAGCCCCACTATCAGCTCAGGAGTGAACGTACGTAGTATAGAGTGCCGATACCCGCCTTCCCTTAAAGGGGAAGGACGAGGGAATAATATGAGTGCAAGCGGAAGGGAGGGCAGAGGTTGTTGGAGGTGACACGCTTGACTTCCCTGATTATCATTTTTACACCGCCGTTATCCGTATCACCGCTTCCATTCTGTCGCAGACTCACCACCGAAAGTTTTTTCCGTTGAACGCGCTGACAGCTTTTTGTGTGCTAAAACACGGGAGCGTGTGCTTGAGCGCAGATTAAAGCTTTGCTCGCGCACTCGTCTTTTCGTCGGGAAGGCCGCGGAAAGTTATGCGAATAGTATAGCTTCCTATATGAACCGTGGCTGGAAGAACCGCGGTTCTTACAGCAGGTAACGTAGCACATGGTCTTCCCCGTTACAACATTTTCGTACCCTCTACTTTCACCTGTTCACAATCGTTGAGAGAACACCGCATGGCACTCGGAGAAAGGGTCACACCGTCAAGCTCGACTTCGAAGCAACGGCGTGTGCCGGGCCTGGGCGGGCGATGGGGAGTAAGCCGATTCCGACAGCGCGTTGGCGCTGACTACGCATGCGCTGACGGAAGCAGACGTACGACCATACCGCAAGGGGAAGATGTGGCGCTGTAGGCGCGCAGTCTAATGCACATGAGCAGAGTGGAATGTGTTGTCCCTAGTAAAGTATTCGGTGTCATCGAGAACAGTGAAAGAATATTGGGTGTACTCTAAGGGCATTTAATACTAAAAATAGTCGAGCTACATTTGTGTCCCTTTCGCCCTTAACCCGCAATGTTGGCGATATGTCAATAAAAATTAAGAGACTTCATTGGTTGTTCCTTGGGGAATGCGTTACTATGACCCTTGGGAAACGCCAGAAGCATCCGCTGCCTGAGGCTGCTTCCTCTGTCCATTGGCTTCGGCAGCCCGTCTCCTTCGCTTTCAATCGGTCTTTTTTTTCGTTTTTTTTGCCGCCTACTTGGATTAGCGCTGGCACTTGGTTTACGCTCCATTTTGTAGCACAAACCAAGGCATACGCGCTCCGCACACCTGCAAGTTCACACTCCCTCCAGCATCCGCGCGCGCATTGGCGTCCACCCCGTGACGTCACCTTCCTCTCGCCTTTGTCCTTCACTACTCTCCTCCTCTCTAAGCGGCGCGCTTCTCTTCCCAATGTTTTGTCCAAAGGCGGACGCCATCATCTTTTTCCTGTTATGTGAGTAGTAATGCTAACGCATATATATATATATATATATATATATATATATATATATATATGAGTAGTAGTAGATAGAAATACAAAATATATATCATCCCAAATGGTACACCTATTGAGCACAAACCCAGAAATAATGTCAATGATAATAGCTTCAACACAAAATATTATATTCTGGCTTTAGCAGAAAACATTCAATTAACACTGGCGTGTTAGAACTGTCATATGCAATATTGTGTATTATTTTGGCCGTTATTGTTAAGCACTTTCATGTCTTTTAATGGTTGTATGCAGTGACGCTTAGATGGTAATTTGTCCTGCTGTGCTGCTGAAGTGTAGCAGATGATGGGGCCTAGTCAGGCGACTCTAGTCACGTTTTGCCTCATCCTCCTATACGCTCGTTGAAATACATTTTAAATTCAAGTTAACTAAAGGTATGGGGATGATCTTCAGTAGCAGGCACACTCTAGTAAGCAAGGACGGACAAAGGACACTGACCAGAATACAGGCATTCGCCTGGTGGTAGTATGAAGGATGGAGTGTCCTAAACCGCTCCTGTCCTGCGGTGTCCCAAAAATCTGTAATGAGGAAACGGAAAAACATTGTATCGTAAGGTTTACGACTTATTTGTTTTAGGTAATCAAATGTATAGTTCCACAGTTCCAACATGCACCTAAAAAAAAATTTTTTTTTTTCAAGTTTTAGGTGGTATTTGTTTTAGCGAGCATTATATGTCTTGATTCCTGACAAGCTCGAAAGACTGACATTTTTAACAAAAATTCGGTCCTTTTATTTTTTTATATACCTTCCAAAAAAGTTTACATGGTTTTTCTTTCACCACAAAAATTAACTACGCATTGCCGAGCGATCATTCTCAAGCCCTAAATATAGCACTAGAGGTCCGGACCAGAGGCCGAAGTTTCAGCACAAACCCTTATCTTCTGCGAAAGTTATAAGTGATTTTCTGAAAATTTCAATGGAAAAATGGCAGCCGATGGAGCTCTCGAATACCTCTTTGTCGCCAGAAACCGAAAACGGACGAAAAAGGGCCCTTCCCATTAAACTTTTTGTAAAATCACTGATAACTTTTGAATAATATATAGGTTCGTGCTGAAACTTTGCCATCAGATTCGGACCGGACGCTTTTGGGCCGCGAATGAGCGTTAGGCGAAGCCTCTTTTACGCTCATGTAGGCACGGAAGTTTACTGTCCAGATTGCTCGAAAAGGGAAATATATTTCTGTCCGTACGATGAAAGTATTTGCATCGCCGCTGAAATAGGATTTTGAACCAAAATTTAGCTTCAAGAAATTACTTGGAAAGAGGGCTTAACAGACAACGACAATCTGTCTATTGATAAACGAACTCTGGCAGAGGTTTCCTATAGAAACAGAAGCACAGCAGTTCGGTAGTGAAATGTGGGCACTCGCTTGGACGTCGGTCGGTTGGAACAAAATATATCGTCATGCCGCTTACGGTGAAACAACCCTGAACCCCCCCCCCCTCCTTTTTATTATTTTCTTCCTCCGCCTGAAAAAGAAAATGGGCCCTAATCTCTGCTTCCGCCAAGCTGATTTTCGAAGACGCGCGCATTTCTCGCAGCGGTCATATGTAACAAAACATGGTGAATGATGTAGCCTTCGAGCACACTCCGCGGGGTGAGCATTCCCGAAACCCTTATTTTTTCTAGTGCAAGGAGATCAGAGTGACCTAGCGTGTGCATGAGGGACGTGCGCTCCATGCGCGGTAAACGACAGAGCCCTTTCGTTGTCCAAACATGTTGTGCATACAGGGGCGACGACAGCGTGCGCTTACGGCCGGGCGACATAGTAACTGGGCGTCAAGAACGGCCTCGCAGGCCGAAAAACGGAACCGCAGAACGTGTGCGCCCAAGGGTCTCCAAAGCCGGCAGCAAAAGCTTCCGACGGCGTCCAAAGTGCGCACCCGCGAGGCGGCAACGTAACCTCCACTTATAGCAACCGAGGTGCAGTTGGGGACATCGGGGCTAGGGCACACTTGGGCCGCAGGCCGGCGGCCGCGGCTTTAGATGGCAGCCATCTATGTATCTAGCCATGCAGCGAACAGATGCGCCTAAGCAGGGAGTCGAGTCCAACTACAGAGCAGCCGCCAGGTGCGCTGGCAGTCAAGTGCGCCACTGGGGTCTATAGGAGTGGCCACTCTTTCCGTTACATCATATTACACCCTATGTGACATGCCCGCCTTCCAGCGGCGAAACCAGCCAAAGTAGCCGGCACTCGTGCGCAATTGCGGTGCTAGCGCGTTGAGCTGCATGAGCGCAATAGCCATCGCGTGGGCACCCCATCGCCCCATTCGGAAATCGGCGTGTCGGGCTAGCATGTGCGCGACACTTCTTTTTGCGATTTGAATCTTCCGTGTGGCGTGTGCTATTCTCGTCGTTCACTTTGGTGTCCCCGTGTTGTTGTGTTGGTGTGCACAACGTCCGAAAGCTCGAAAGGGCGAATCTGTATACGTTGACGGCTCAATACCCCGAGATGCTTCGTATGCCTCACGAATCGGACGCGCTTTCAGGGCGTACCAGCCAAAGATTGGAACTCGATGACGAACTAAAGGTCGAGTTCATTAAAATTCAGGATAACCTCGTGTAGGAACTTCGTAAGATCATGTGCTAGTCGTATCTCGCAGGCACCCGCTCCTGCTCGAAACAGCAAACGTCAAATATGTTGAAGCCCGGAAAGTTTATTCATTATACGCTACACTTTTGAACGGGTAAACGGCTTAACTTAGGAAGCATC
This sequence comes from Ixodes ricinus, assembly GCA_037355805.1. NCBI lineage: Eukaryota > Metazoa > Arthropoda > Arachnida > Ixodida > Ixodidae > Ixodes > Ixodes ricinus. The sequence continues at coordinate 17,096 of JAZHYW010007304.1, read as the reverse complement.
CGGTCCTTTTGATGTTATATGTAAATCAGCAGGGAAGGCTCCTGCGAAACACGACTGCATTAAATCCGTCGAATCCGGCCGGCAGATGCTTTAACGAATGCAACGTTCTGATCTCTTCTCTTTTTCGCGGACTTTTTTGTGTTACATCCGGTAGAAGATAAACGCATATTTAAATTTGTTATTCCCAGCAATTGCTTTTTTTTTTTAACTCATCGCGGTGCAACTCTCTTTTCCGTATCGCTCCTTTGATTGCACCATCGTTTTGGCGGCGCGCGGCAAAGTGAACGACGAAGAGTCGTTCTACGCCGGCGCGTGTTGGGTTCCCCGACGCCGAAGTATAAAAACAACGCAGGTCCATGGTAGCGGCGATCTCGTTCAGAGCCTGAACCTACCACGATGCAAGCGGCTTTAGCGACGAGGCCACCAAGGCGAAGAAGCGTGAACGTCCTCGGCCAGCTCTCGGCGCTGCAGCCATGAGCATAGCCAGCAGCCAATTGGCCAGCCGCTACGTTCCAACCCTCCAGGCATTGAATCTTGCCGATTGTCTCACGGAGCAAAAATGTTTTCCTCCCTTGTATAATTTGAATTTATAAGTACCAGAATAATTCGAATTTCGGGAAACTTAAAGAGGGAACATGGGGTAATCTCCGCTCTTTAATTGGATATTCTATCGAGCGTACACAACCTAAAACACGAAGATTACGATGACAGCTCGGCAATTGGCACTGCTTGACGATAAATCTCTCCAAACATGCAATCGCGTTGATTCCCTTAGTGAGCTCAGAAATATTTTAGGATGATGAGAAACGAAAAGCCAATATTGACGTTCATAGCTAAGCTTAGCGAGCCCGTCGACCTATACGGGCAACATTTTCCGGCACTGTCGTATCAGGTGGCAAACGACAACGCGTAGTAAGCTGTAACGCTTTTTTGGCAGATTTAAACTATGAGGGATCGCAGGGATAAAAGTATCAGACACTTTCGCGATATACTCGTTTTCAAAGATCCCACTGGAAACCCGGAAGTTAGCATTTGGCCGCGCAAATCAGTCTCACGGCGAAAATACCCTTTTGGGGAACAAAGGACTGTTTGTCGAAAAAGCTCTCCAAACATTCGTTCGCGTTGACTCTCTTAGTGAGCTATGAAATATTTTAGGATGATGAGAAACGAATGCCAATATTGACGTTCATAGAGAAGCATAGCGAGACCGCCGACCTACTACGGGCCCAATTATCCGACACTGTCATATCAAGTGACAAAAAACTACAAGTAATAAGCTGTTGCGTTCTCTCGTCAGATTTATATCATGAGGTCGTTTTCGAAGATCACACTGGAAACCCGAAAGGTAGCGTTTCGCCGGGCAAATTAGTTTCACGTCGAGAATACCCTTTCAAGGAACCAAACACAACATGCCGTGCTGCCCTGATTCTTTTATTTTTTATTTTTTATTTTACTCTGTCGTTGCACTCCAACAAAGCTTTTCACCAACATCGTTTGGATGTGGGTGTGAACCTTTGTTGGAGCACACAAGGTTTATTAAGAGAGGGATAAGAAGATGGAAAGAGAATTAATCGAAGCTTTCTGTATACACAAAGCGGCTGACAAATGCGTAAGTATGCCATCCCTTTGTCTATTAAACGAAGAAATTGCGTTTCTTGAGGGCTGTGTGCAATGAGCGATAGGAGCCTTCATCAGTTGCATGTTTTAACACATGGAATTACTCGGTGACATCGTCTAAACTTAGACGTTGGTGATCGACATTTTGACGACGTTTAGTGTTTCACTAAATCAGTAGGAAGTTAGCGCCTGTCCGTGTCGCACGTGTGTCTTTGATCGTCCTGTTTTGTTTGTTTCTTTTAACCTTTTAATCAATTCTTCTTCGTTGCCCCATGGAGGCATTGCCGCTGGTGGCGGAACGCTATTCTCCCGCAACCTCCTTAGATCTATCAGTTGGCGAAGTCAACGGAAGAACGCCTTTCGAAAACGGTTACTTTATGTTGTCTGCGCGCTAGCAGGTACGGGGAGGGACGGAGATCCTATCGCAATCAGTTGTAGCGTCTTCAAGGGAAACGCAGAAGCACCCAGTAATTCCATGCCAAACGAGACGCGGCAATTTTTTCACGTCTTGGAAATGTACAACAAAAATATACTAAATAAAGAAAGCTCTGAACTTAAAAAAAAATTGTTTTGCTGATATTAAGTTTTAAATTTTTGGAATTTGCATAAAGCCCGTGTAGTAAAGAAAAACATTGTGAAAAACGGTAGCGTACCGCAGAAGTGTGGGTAGGTGCCTAATTACTTCATAACATGCCCTATCTTACACCAAAATACAAAAATTTAAACACGCCATTTTTACTCCAAATGGGAACTAAAAATAGAGACTTCATGAGATTTATTTTCATTTTTTTACTCAACTTGGAGTTGAGGGTTAGCTGCAATACTTGTTTTCTTTGTTCTCTTAGAACTAGTAATTGGATTGCAAGCATCAAAGTTTGAAAACCTCGGTTTGTTGCGTTTTAATTAGATGACAAAATCTCCCGCTTATGCAGAAACGGCCTTATTGAGAGTCAGAAAAAGCAATGTGAGCATCGGTGCCCGCAACGTTCGAAATAACCAAAAGGTAAATCCGCCTCATCTTTTCAACATATCAAAAAGTTAGAAAAGTACTTTTTGTAGTTGCTGAGAAATTCATTTTTATAGTTTAGCCTCTCCGACCATGCGTCCAAGCATGCGCCTGGTAGGCGCACAGCAACACGCTGGCATCAAGCCAGCGAAGCGTCAACGGTGTGATAGGCCGCCGCAAGGTCTTCACCGCTCTCCGGAAAACACGTTTTATTCAGTTGGAGCGTTTCATGCATCCCTATCCTCTTTTCCGTTACGTAATGATACTGGCGTCTTATTTTTTTTTCTACTTCTGCCCGGATAACTTCCGACGAGCGCAGGCCTTCATCATCTGCTTCCCGAGTTTAGGAATGCATAATGCGCGTTGTCCTCGTCTGCCGTATGTCAAGATGTAAAAACAATTCAGACCGGATAGCTCTTCACCGATGCAAAATGATGACAGTGATGTCGCTCCCCCATTGAACTGAAATGTATTTTGATATTACATGTAGTTCTACCAAAATTAGTGTAATGATGAAAAAGCCTTCCACTCTCTGCGGTGGACGCCTCACCCCTGAGGTCACGGACATGTGCAGTATTTTAGGCTCCGGAATACACTGGGGGCCAACAAAATATGCCTCGAATTCTGAACTCACTAGTATTTCTAGAGGAAGCTTATTTGATAAGAGGTGGAAGTTACACGGGTGTCGTCTTCACCATTTTAGTGTTAGGCTCGGCGGACATTATATGAGGTAATAACCGTCATGGTAAGTCGGTTTTTTAAACGCATTAATGATGAACTCTTCAATTAGTGGTTTCATGGCTGATAGTGCAATTCCAGTATTGAGAAACTACTATCAGAAGATTGGCCAATTTACAGAATTTTTCAAAAGGTAATAGTTTCTTTGACATTCATCAATCACTTTTCGCGTTTTTACTACAGATTTTAACATTGCGCGCAAACACATTACCTCAAGCCCTGCCCACAATGACGCTTAGAAGAGTGACGTAGTCGTTTCCATGACGTCGCCACTATCTCGGCAGAGCGTCCTTGGTGGATGCGACAAGAAACTTCAATGCATGTTATTCCAATCAAAATGCATTTAAGTTTACTGGGAAGCGACATCACTGTCATCATTTTGCATCGGTGAAAAGCTCTCCGGTCTAAATTGCTTTTACATCTGGACATACGACAGCCGAGGCCGACGCGCAGTGTGCATTCCCAAACTCGGGAAGCAAATGACGAAGGCCTGCGCTCGTCGACAGTAACTTGGGCAGCAGTAGAGTGAAATTAAGATGCCAGCATTATTACGGAACGTAAAGAGGACACGGATGCACGGAAATCAGGATAACGTCCACTTCAACTGAACAAAACGTGTTTTCAGGAGAGCGGCGAAGACTGTGCGGCGGCGCCTCGCACAGTTCACGCCTCGCTGGCGAACGCCAGCGTGCGTCAGCTACAAAACGGGCGCCTAGAAACATGCTCAAAAAGATCATAACTTAAAAAAAAATATCCCAGCAACAACAATAAGATTTTTTTTTTTTAGTTTTGTGAACTGTTGAAGAGATGAAGTGGATTGAACTTTGAGGTATCTGGAAAGCTGCGGGCACCGATGCTCGCACTGCTTTTTCTGGCTCTCAATAATTCCGTTTCTGCATAAACGGGAGATTGTGTCATTTCATTAAAGCGCAACAAAACGAGGCTTTCACAATTTAACGCGTGCGATTAAATTATAAGTTCTATGAAAACATACTAAAATAGGTATTGTAGCTACACATGCAAATTAAGGTTCACTAAAAAAATAAAGGAATATCATAAAGTCGTTTTATTTTCGGAGACTCAAAATGGCGTTCTGTTATGTTTCTTTTTTTACTGCAGGATAGGGCGTGTTATTAAGTAATTAGGCACCCACCTAAATTTGTATGGTACGAAAGCGTTTGTTTTTTTCACAATGTATTTCTTAATTGCAAGGGTTTTATGCAAATCGCAGAAACAATTAAAGCACGATATAAAAAAAAACAAGAAAAAAGTTTTTACTAAAAATATTTTTTTGCAGTTCAGAGGCTTATTTATCCAAATTATTTTTTTCGTACAAATCCCAGACATGAAATGGCCCAACCGCTTTCAAACAACCCTCTTTCTGCGCAAACCTGCGCGCAAACTTATGCTTATCATAAAACAATAACCTTGCCTCGATCATTTTGATGAACGAGGGAAGCACAGATACGCCATGAGCGTATTCTGCGTGTGTTATGATTTGCTATGCTCGGTTGCGGGGAACTTTGGGTGGTTTCGAAAACGCGGCACACGCGACACACTGTTGTGAACTCTCGGTTTATCAGAATAACCGTTACAAAAATAAATTTCTTCAAGGGTAGACCGCGTCACGAGTATTTTCTAATGAAATTTTTTCCATGGGTTTGCTTCTTCGGTGGGTGCGCGTAGGGCCTTCAATGCATAGGACTCTTGGATTGCGAGGAGCCCGTTGTATAACTGAAGCAATCGCGAGGGAAGTGGGCTTATCGCGCCCATTACTTTATCAACTGACCTTTGTCTCAAGTAACGACGTCGTACGCCAGATGTGCAATCTCTTGGTACGTTACGATTCACCCCGTGAAGTCGTGAGTCCACGTGGGGATCTACGCCTCGTCAGGAGCAAGAAGTACGCCGATGGTCGCCTGCGTACTTAGTTTCGCTTGAAGTGCGATTGCTGCCGACGCTACGACTCAATGAAGCCATTCAAGTAGTAGTGAACAGTCCATCGTCACGACCATAATCGTCCTTGTACGTTTGCCATCGCCGATTTGACCAATCATGCACAATAAAGGCGCCATGGTCCTGCGATTTCTCTTGCGTGTTTGGTTTAGCCGGGGGTAGCAGACCTACAAATAAAACGAACGTCATGATGATGCACTTCTTCTCGCGCTGTTTGGATGAATCCATCCAATCGTGGCGTCGGCTGCAATCGGATTTAAGTATACTTACGTTAGACTAAGTATGACTCGCCTCCGACCATTGCCTGCGGACTAATTATGATAGATTAAGTGTGATTTGCCGCCAATTTATCGTTTACAAACGAAGTCTGCTGAATTAAGTGTGACTCGGCCGTCGATGTTCGCCGGCGGACTAAGTTTGCTGCGCTAGGTATGAGTCGCCACCTACGGTCGTCTGCAAACCAAGGATGCTGGACAAAGTGCAACAGGCCGACACGGTTGCCTGCAAACTAAGTATGCTGGACTATATAACTCGCCATGGACTGTACGCTGCTGATTAGGTTTGCTGGAGTAAGTATGACTCGGTCCGACGGTCGACTGCAGATTAAGTATTCTGTACTAGTAGAATAACTCGCCTCCGGTGGTCGCCTGCGGGCTAAGTATGCTGCACCAAGTGCGCTGGACTAAGTATCACACGCCGCGGACAGTCGAGTGCTACCGCAGGCAACCGTCGGCGGCAAGCCATACTTAGTCAAGTTACTTGCGTTCACGTTCGTTTCGGACTTGTGGCGCCGAGCAAAGAGGTTAGACTGCGGATCGTATGGTTCTATTTCCGCTGACTTCCTTGGTGAATCTCTTTGTTTTACAATGTTTCTTTCTAGTGTTGATTCTTTATGACTATATAATTCTGCATTTTGCGTGCTTTGAATGCTAATTCAATCCCTGCTACGGGCTATGCATTATTTATGTTGCCTTGGCCTGCGTGTAACGCTTTGTTGGTCACACTCGAGCGTTACAATTTTTCATAAAATCAATCCCATTAACACATTCTGTGTTAAAACCTGTGGGAGGCGAGGGTGGAAAACGACGTGACAAGCGGTTGGCCGAAGAGCCACGAGCTAGGCGCCGGACAGAGCGTGCTGCGCGAGGCTGGGGCCGAGCAGGAACAATGGAGTCGGTCTGGCATTAAGTCACTGAATCCTTAGAAAGCAGCGTCATTGCCTTTCCTGCCTGCTAGCCAGACACAAACAGATACTAACATGCAGACGACCAAAACCTCGCAAGGTCATTGGCTGATCTGTATCTGTTGCCATGGTGCCGAAGACGGAGAGGCAGACAGGACGAGCGCTAACTATCAACTGAAGTTTTTTATTGGAAAAAATAGAAACATTGCGTTCAACAACAGGAGCCCATTTACATATACATCGCAGAGATTGTCGTTGCATTCCCAACTTTCAAGGCACTAAAATCGTTGGGAGAGGTAAAGAAAAGGTGGCGAGGGAGGTACTGGAGGCTTACGTGATAAAGAAGGAATGTCCTGATAAGTGTATCAGTCAGCTCCTCACTTTTCCTTCACAAGAAGGAAGTGGACTTTATTGACACGTGTGGTGGCCGAGTCATTGATGACTAGTCACATTTGTAGTATTTGTGGCTTTTTGCTGGTTTTATTTTGCTGTTTCTATATTTTCCAATAAAAAAAAATTCAGTTGGTAGTCAGCGCTCGTCCTGTCTGCCTCTCCGTCTTCGTATTCGTCTTTATTGTGCACTTTCACTACTATCAAAATAAACAAGTTTTTGAAAGAAAGAAAGAAAAACGGCATCAGGCATCACATTAGTGCACCATACCATCCTGGAACTAGCGGACAAGCAGAAGAGATGGTGTGCGAAACGAAAAAAAAAACCTCTTGAAGCTTACGGAAGAAGAAGTTCAGGGAAGAATCGCCAGGTTCTTGTTCCAGCAGCACGCGACGGTCTCATCTTACACGGTAAAAACACCCGCCGAAGCAATGTTCTGCGGACGAAGAGCCACACCCCTCGATCTCATGATACTATGGCCTACGAACGAAGATCGAGAGATTCCCAGACCGGGAGTAATGGCAGTTTATTCGGTCGGACAACTCGTCTACGTGAGAAATTTCAGCGGAAGTCGGGCCTTCCATGACTAAGAAAAGGCTCTATGTTGGTTGACCAGAAGGTGTCATCCCTCTGAATACGTTGGATATCAATGCAATTGAGTGTAAATATATCTAAATCACAAAACTCTCTTTGTGTATTGTGTAACTGCCCTTGTATCTGATAGTAGAAGCTATGGTGGTGATTTGAACCTTGCACACCAGGCTCCTTTTTTATTTTTCGCCTCATGCTCCTTTGCGGTTTAAGTATGCTTCAAGAATCTTTTGGAACGGGGACACTTTACGTCAACGAGGCCATTTGTTCCAAGTAGTCAATCAGGAATGCTGCTAGAAATCCGTCCCTCATATTAATGAATAAGCCGCACTTCTGCACAGTGAAGTTTTTCTGTTCCATTTACCACGTAAAGCAGCATCCTCATTGTTCTACCATATTCTGTTGCGGGTGAAGAAAGTTTTTGGGTACACGATACTTGAAACTAGTCTGGCACTGTACGTTGTGGTTTGACACCCACTAACGTCGTCGTCCTTATAGAGCCTCATCATTTAATCATTACCTACTCACCTCATATTTCTCTTCATCAACAGTAAGTATAATAGGCTACCGCCATATTACAGTCCAAGAATTGAAAAATTGAGTCGTTCAGTCCTTCAACAAGTTTATTATTTATATAATGTTATTACGTTACATTACCTCGAGACGATTGACGTCCATCGTCGACATTTAAATACTTATACCTGTATATAAATTAGACGCACAAGGGGGGGGGGTCGGTGGCCCAGTGCATGGCACTAGTCTAACTCTGTTTCACCTTGTGTTGTACCGCAGGAAAGGCTACAAGCGCGAGCTCCTTGCTTTAGGGCACATCTCGCTTCTTTAGGGCACATCTCGCGCTTCTAGCCTTCTCTGCGGTACAACATAAGGTGTATTGGGCAGGAGATCGAACTATAGGGGAGCTTATCGAGCTTGTTGTCCCCACAGCCGGGTGTTTACAAACACAAAATAACAAAGAAATTGAACCTCGCCATGCACGGCCAGGACACGAGCGGTTCACTCTTACCAGTGCTTTGGTTGCACGAGGAGCGGCCATTCGAATTGTCACCATCGCTATTGCTGATCAAAAACAAACAAGGAAATGCGGTTTGTTGTCCCCACAGCCGAAGCGCGCCACCAGAGGCGTGACTGTTCGATCTCCTCCCAATAGCGCACACCAGCTCGTCGGAGCACTTGAAGCGAAAGCTCGCGCTGCAGAACCCACCCCGCCCGTGCCCGTTTCGACCTGGAAGAGCATCGTACCGGCGTGCGGTCATGTATCACTACGGCGTGGTGCACGTTAAAGGGACCATGAAATGACCTTTTTACTTTTGCCAGATAACTTTTACATTAAACCTTCAACGTTCACTGAATGCCGAACAGGCATCCGTTTTCGTCTCGGTTCATTAACTTCTACACAAAAAAAATAATGAAATATTGACTTTTTCTTTCTCTCCAACTGACCGCAAAACAAGTTGTGGCGTAATTTTGACGGTCGTGACGTACGCTGGGACAGGAACCGGAAGTTCTCTCGGCAGTAGGAGAGTGGGAGCGTTAGCGGCGGCGAGTTGGGGGTGTGCCGGTAGGTTTTACTGCGCTGATGTCACCGACGTATTTTCTGAATCGACGCCTCTCATCGCCGCGATAGCCATGGACGCATCGCAGCTGTGCGAAATTCAATGAGATATGTTGCGCTACAGCGACAGCATGGGACTAGTCTCATACGCCAGTATGCCTGTTGGGAAGTGCGGCGAGTCTTCCGGTGAAGACTCCAGAAGTCAACCCATCTGTCATTGTTGGTAAAAGGCGGCCCGTGTCAGTCGTTTGCAAAGCGACGTAGATGGAAACAAATCGCCGCGGCGTTTTTCACGGCCTCGGAGATTCAGGAGCGAGCCGACGTTAAAAAAGATACGTTTGAACTACGACAGTGTCAACAAGAGCCACGTAAATACCTGTTCACACTCTGAGCGGACGCGCGTGTTTGATGGAAGTGTTGGGGGTCTATGTTGCGCTTTGGACTCCCAGGAGACTAGGAAGAGGGAAGTGACGTCAACAACGCTCTTTGATGTTGATTGGTGGAGTCGCTGATGACGGTGAGTTTCGCGATGCGAGATACGTTCATTCACACTACGTCACTTCCCTCTTTCCTAGTCTCCTGGGAGTCCAAAAGCGCAACATAGTCCTCAGTATTCGCGCTGTTGGTGAGCGCTTCGGGACTGATCTTTTACGATTGCAACTCGATACTGACGCGGCACTCGGCAAAGGAGGGTCCTGGCATTGCACGTAGCTCCCACAAACTTTTTTAGCTCGACAGTAACGTGCAGTCGTGTCAGAATAAAAATGGCATACTAATAACAAAGTGTACATACCGTGTTACGAAGGTAATCCATACGGCGTTTATTCGAGCTCTATATCACACAAAACAAGAACATAGAATCGACGAGAGTTCCTTTTCGACGACAGTGTTCGTCAACACTGCCTCGGAAAACAAGGAGATGACAAGGGAAGAGATTGACCTCACCTGTTAATCTAAAAATTGAGGTCAGCGATCAAACTATAATAAGGAAGGGTCCACAAGGGTCGCGCGGGAATATTCCATTCAGCACGCCAGCCGGTCGTGGGCAGACTCTCTTGGCCAAGTACCGTCGAAGCAACGCTGCGCCGAGTCGGAGTGCCTGCTAGCCTATGTTTTGCGCAGCTCGCTTGATCGGAGTCGGTGGATTCGTGACCGTCGTAGCTTTTTCTCGGGTGTTCGTGGATCCAGCGTTCTTGTTCGTCGTGGTCTGTTTCAAGTACTTTTTTCTTGCTGCTTGAAGTCGGGACGCGCGAGAAGAACACGTAGAAAAATAAACGTTCGTTGGTCGTCGCGACCAAGCGCCGCTGTCAGCCATTGCTGATTTGATCGTAAAAGTGCGTAAAGGCTGAACTCCATGGAACGAATTGTGTGGCGAACGCCGCCCGACGGCACGCTCGCTTTGCGCGCGATGAAGCAGGCACTGTGCTTATTCCACGCGCAGAGCAAAAGCCGCCGGGCAAAATTCGTCGGTTATTCGCAACATATTCGTCCCATGGAGTTCCTCCGGAGCTGGCTCTCAGCTTCGTTTACCACACGATAGATGGCGCTTGGCTCTCAGCATTATCAAATTGGCAATTTTCGCCACACATCTCTAATTATGCTACAAAATGTGGATCTGAATATTATTTAACAAAACTTTTAGGAAACATTTGCCGGCTATTTATTGTTTATGATCGCGGTGCTGGTGAGGTAGTCGCTTACCCAATAGGCGACGTGCATTCGGCTGACGTGCTGCAGTTCCGCGGATGCATAGCAGTGAAAAGTCAGAGAGCTTTCGAAGGAAAGAAGCGCAAAAGAGTCCAGTTGTCTTTTAAAAGTTCTATACCAAAAAATTTTTTTTGGCTCCCTATTTTTTGTTTTGTGTTTCTTTTCACATCTTTTACGGCGTCCGGTGGATGAAATTCGATTTCAGAATCGTTTCATGGTCCCTTTAAAGACCCCAGGTTTGATAGGTTGTACCGCACTGGCTAAATTGCTCATCTACAGCTGAGACACCAGACGCCCACCAAGGCAGACTAACTTCCGGCTGCATAAACATACACACAACAATTTGCAATAGACCATTTGCGCTGTCTTACCCAAGCATCAAGGAGAATGCAGGTATTGGTGTTCTACGCGCCACACGCGCACGCCTTTCCTGCATAAAAGATTCGAAGTAAATAACCAAAAGAAAGCATTGACGAACGCGCGTGCAAGATGCAATTTGTTTTAGGTTTTTGCTTTGGAAAAGTTGCTACTGCTGAGGCCAGCACGTGCGGCGCGTGGAACACCAATCCCTGCATTCTCCTTGATGCTTGGGTAAGACAGCAATAGGTCTATTAGACGCATAATAACAAACAACACAGCGTGCCGCCTCTTTTCTTTTGATGCCTTTTTCTAAACCAGCGCAAGCTCGCACGTTCTCTCTTTTGAGACGGTTAGAACGGTCGCACATAAAAACCCGCGTTTATCCTACCCGGCCGCTTCCTTTTCTCGTTATGTGTAGTTGGTTATAACTAAATAAGCTATAATAATGGTGTATTATTCATATTTACTTTCCGTTTCAGTCAGGGAAAAGAAGTTCCGAGGAAATAGCCAATAAATGAGCTGCGCTTAGACTATCGGCACTCTCTTCGCCGACAGTGTTAGCGAACGCCGCCATGTTGATGCTTGTGCAGAGCAGGCGCAGCGGCGCCGATCGTCATGATTCAAAAGTGCGACATCCTCAGCATTAGATTCGGTGTTAGGAAGCTCATGTAATGTTGCTTTGCTTTGTCGCAAACTGTTTAAAGTGGAGGACGGAAAAGCGTTTCTTGTGATTTCAGATAAAGTTTCAAATAACTGGCAACCATGATTTTAAGCCGAGTGATTCGAAGTCGGTTGCGTTTTTGAGCCTCGCTCTTCTGGATCAACATTTTAATATTATAAGACGGTTTGAAATATTCGAACTTCATTCGTACGTTGCCTACTCCTGTCCACGGTGTGGTCTGCCGCACTGGGGCTGGCCCTGGTGCCCGTGAATCGACCGTGGCCATGTCTACTGGACCAACGCTACCTTCGCCACATTCCAGTCATCGCGCCTCCACTGATCAGTACAGTCTGCCTTCGTCTGTCTGTGGCAGCTCAATTGCTGAATCAGAAGACAAGGACACACCCATGAATAGCGCTGAGGACATCACTCCAGGTCAGCAATGCGCTACAACCTCTTCGCGGCGAGTCATTGTGCCATCCAGTGACATAGAACTGTCCGATTTCGACGACTTAGATTGGACTGATGTCGCCAGGAAAAAACGAAGAAAGAATAGCCCTAATTCCAGCCCAAGCGCTGAGACAGTCCGCAGTACTGCAGTAGTACCTGAAGGACTTACTGTTATATTTACGCCAGTCGAACAGGACCAAGTTATTACGTCACTGAGCAGCCTGAGGCTCTCCAATACTCTGGCGAAGACGTTCCCCGAATGCATCCTGGAGATCAGGTACAACAGCCGCCTCAATCTCGTTGCCGTGGACGTGAGAAACGGACAGACAACGCGAGGATTGCTACGCTGCACAGAGCTCTGCGGGATCAAAGTCAGAGCATACGAGCCTCTCCCCAGACACTGCGCCACAGGTGTAATCAAAGATGTGGACACTACGCTGACTGACGAGGAGATCACCAACAACTTAAGATCTCCTGAAAACAGAGTTGCACGTTTGCGACGGCTAGGTAAAAGTTCGGCAATTAAGATCTCTTTCTGCGGATCTTCGCTGCCAAGCTTTGTCTACCTTGGTCTTGTTCGTCATCCAGTTACTCCATTCCAAGAGAAACCTGTCCAATGCCGCAAGTGCTGCCGCTACGGACACCGTGAGGCCTCCTGCAAGCACAGTCCTGTGTGCAAGCGCTGCGGTAACACGCACGAGGACAGAGACTCCTGCACTGCTCAAGAGAGGTGCGTAAACTGCGGAGCCGCTCACTCGGCTACATCAACATCCTGTTCTAAATGGCAGCAAGAAAAAAGACGAGGAATTATGCCAAGGAACATGCAGTCGATTATTATAGTGCCAAAGCTGCAGTTCAAGCATCCGACTGGCCCGAGTTGCCCAGAAAAAGTGAAGAGTCTTCTTCAACAACGCAAGACACCTTGACTAGCAAAACTGAAAACCAGCGGCCTGAGAGACCGACCTATGCTACACTCATGAAGCTTCCCAGAAAGGACAAACCAAAGGCACCCCTGACCAAAGAATGGCCTAGTTCAAACAGAGTAAATCCACTCGAGGATCCAAAAACTACAGGGAGCGCGCCCACCGATCCAAGACAGCGCAGAACAACAAGCCGGAGGACTCTGTCAGTTTCAAAAGACACAGCTCCAAGCAAGGGGTGGGTCCTGAACCTTCAAGCAGCAGCAAACTTCGCCTGCAGGTTCTTGGAATCTGTTGATGCAGATTGGGCCCGTAGCATCCTTACACTTCTTCAACTGGCCCTTCCCCTTATTCGATCCTTGTAAATGGCGAGCTGTAGTCCCCCTGCATCCACTACACCACGGTCTTCTTCAGACCTTACGGTATGGCAGTGGAATTGCCGAAGTTTCCGAAGAAAACGCTGCAGCCTCATCCAGTATATCCAATCGCACACTCCCCCACCCGACATCATCTTTTTACAAGAGCCTCGTACCCTTCCTAATCTTCCTGGATATGTTACATATGTGGCGCATAATGATCCTGATCAAGACCACCTTGTGGCAACCCTAGTCAAGCGCGTTCATACCGCTGTCGATTTAACCTTCGACAGCCAGGCAGTTCCACATGTATTACTTGAACTCCTTCCTGCAAATCCACGCAAGCATAACACCCAATCCCTCCGTCTACTCAATATCTACAGCCTCCCTCAAGATCGCCATGCACGGTTCGACAAGTTGTTTGAAGCCGCACGCTGCAAGGGTTGCGCCACATTCATTGGAGGCGATTTTAACGCTCCACATCCAACTTGGGGTTACCCTCGCGACACACCTAAAGGCCGAAAGCTCCACACTTTGATTCAACAACAGAATCTCACTTTACTTACTGATCCATCGACACCCACACGTCTTGGCACCAGCGTTGCAAGAGACACATGCCCAGACCTTACCATGTACCGTGGCACTAAACCCTGCACCTGGCAGAACCTTGAGGAACAGCTCGGCAGTGACCATTCGATTCTCGAAACCCGTATCCACACTAAAGACTTCACAGGGGAAGCACGCCACATCCGTATCACAGACTGGCCTGCCTTTCGCGGATCTTCCTCCTCTTATACCTCCTCCGACACACTCACCGATTGGGTGCAGACACTGCAAACCCGTCTAAATCGACACACGCGCACCCTTACGACCACTCCAGATGCACCGGATATAGACTCCCACCTACTCCATCTTTGGGAAGCACGTCGTAGCCTAACCAAACGGTGGCGACGTCAACGCCGCAACAAGAAGCTAAAACTACGTATTGCCCAACTTACTGTTGATGCTGCAGACTATGCTGCCAACCTTACTGGTGAAAACTGGCACGCGCTATGTGACAATCTCAATGGCACGCTCGGTACCGCACGAACGTGGTCCCTACTCCGTCATCTCATACAGCCTGGTCAAGCCAAATCAGACAGGGCCAAGGGCATTCATAAACTTCTACGCGCCACTAACTTAACAGACACCCAATGCCTCGCTCAGCTACGACAACGTTACCTTCCCCCTCCTGACGCTCCACGTTACGCGGACTACATGGGTCCCCCAACACACTCTCTTATCTTAACGCGCCGATCGCAGCCATTGAGATTCGCGCTGCACTCACCGACATACGCCGCAACACATCCCCTGGTCCTGACCAGATCCGCTATTCTCTTCTCTACAACCTCTCTGATTCGGACACCACGCAGCTTACTACCTACTTAAACGAGGTGTGGGAGTCGGGTACCCTTCCTAAGGAGTGGAAGGAAGCAACAGTGGTTCTGATTCCCAAGCCTGGCAAACCCCTCTCCTTGGAGAACTTGCGCCCGATTTCCCTTACCTCGTGTCTGGGCAAACTGCTTGAGAAGGTTGTACAGCTTCGCCTCCACAAATTTCTTGCGGACACATCCGCTCTTCCTGACACCCTTTATGGCTACCGTAGTGGCATTTCTACCCAGGACGTACTGCTCCGTCTTCAACATGATGTTTTAAACTCGCCGAGCACTGCCCAATATCGCGCAGTCCTTGCCGCAGACCTTAAGGGGCTTTTGACAACCTCTCCCATGACCTGGTCCTTGAACAGTTGGCAGCCACTGGCTGCGGAGTGAAAGTGTACAATTACGTCCGCGATTTCCTCCGTGACCGATCTGCCAGCCTCGTCCTTGGTCATCTTCGCTCTCCTTCCGCGCCAGTGGCAAACCGTGGCACACCGCAAGGCTCTGTACTTTCTCCGCTCCTGTTTAACCTTGCCATGCGAGGTCTTCCTCCTCTTCTGGATCAGATCTCGGATGTCAGACATGCAATTTATGCAGATGACATTACTGTCTGGGTAACGAGAGGCTCCCTCGGACACATAGAAACTCAGCTACAAGAAGCCGCTACTACCATCGAGCACTACGCCCGGCGTGGAGGCCTCACCTGTTCCCCCACGAAGTCAGAACTACTAATCGTGACGAAACACGCTCGCGGACAGACCGACCTCCCCATTACCATCACATTAGACGACAAACCCGTCCCGCGAAAATCGGCCATACGGGTGCTTGGCTTTGTGTTACAATCTAACGCTAAAGCAACTCAAACCCTCCATCAACTCACCACCCAGTGCAACCAAATTATGCACATGCTTTGCCGCGTCTCAAATCGTCGACATGGCCTTAAAGAGGCGGATGCCCTACGCCTTGTCCAGGCCTTGATACACACTCGCTTAACCTACCACCTTCCTTACCACAACCTCACCCAGACCGAACACACTCGTATGTCTGTATTGCTGCGGAAGGCACAGAAACTTGCGCTCGGCCTTCCTGTTCGCACAGCCACCGTTTGCCTCGAGAGGCTTGGGGTGACCAACACTCTGGAGGAGCTCATCGAAGCTCATCGGGCTGCCCAGTTGACGCGCTTGCGCTGCACGGCTCAGGGGCGGGCACTCCTTGCCACCCTTGGTTTTCCACCCTGTCCCGCTTCCCTCGCAGCTGAGGGTCTCTCCCCCGCTGCGCGTGCCAGACTCACTGTGGCTCCCATCCCCCGCCATATGAATCCTACCCGCCACTCGGCTCGGCGCGACCATCGCTCCCGCTACCTCCGACGCGCGTATCCGGTGGGTTGCGATACCGTTCGTGCCCTCTTTACGGACGCCAGCCCACAGGGTGTGCGCGGGGGTATTACGGTCGTCGTGGACTCTGATCTCAGGACAGTCCACGCGGCCACTGAGCTTGGGCTTACCGACGTGTCTATCCTGGAAGAACGCGCGGTCGCCAGGGCAATCCTTTCTACCTCCTTTCTCTCCTCCTCCATCCCCATTCACATTCTCACTGATTCGCAGACGGCCTGTCGGCACTTCTTATATAACACCTTACATCCTTCCACTGCATCTTTACTCGACTCGTTCCTATCCTCCACCTCCCACAATTTCCGGCTGGTATGGGTGCCTGGGCACGCAGCCGTCCCCGGTAATGAGCGCGCTCATGCGCTCGCCCGAGACCTCTCACACCGGGCGCCTGGGGAAGACTTTGACAGCATCCAAACAGCCCCTTTCTCCTACAGGACTCACCTTGCAGAGCTACGCCTCGCTCGGCAACATTATCCTCCTCCTCACCCTTCCCTTACTCGTAGAGACGCCGTCTTGTGGCGACAACTGCAAACTAATACTTTCCCGACCCCCCTCTTCTACTCTTACGTCCACCCGTCACTCAGCCCGCCTCAGTGCCCGCACTGCGGCGACCGACCCAACCTTTTTCACATGGTCTGGCAGTGCCAGCTCATTCCCGCCGTCCCACCCAATCCCAATCCCACCCCCACCTCCTGGGAGGAGCGGCTGACCGATGACACGGCCACTGGCCAGCAATCGCTGGTGGACCGCGCCAAGGCGGTCGCCGCCACATATGGGG